>BLKR01004744.1:0-99137 GCA_011170035.1 Teleogryllus occipitalis | reverse complement strand
TTGCCTACTTATCCCAAATCTGTATGTAACCGCACCACGTTGCGGCGACAATATGTAATAAAACGACTATACCTTGAATCTCTCTACTCTATATAAAATCTATACAAATTTATGCCCTGCTAGCTTTTGCCTCCTTTATCTAAAACTGTGCCCGTTACTTAGCTACTCTTTCAATGTTATAAAACTACTGGGCGTGAGGCTGTGGTTGGCCTGTACAGGAGCCTAACGAGATACTTGGACACTTGGGCGTAGGTCACTGTTTAATACAAAATCACGAAATCATATCATATGGCTTACTGTCGAACCAAGTACGTCCGGCATTATTTATTCTTTTCTGGTTTTCACTCTCTCCACACTCCGCTGGAGACATAACAACAAAAACATACACAAATGCAACACAATAAACAACAAAACACAATACCTGAAATACATAAAATCACATTCACACTTACTATTTACACAATCGACAAAAACAAAACAAATCATTCACACTTGAATGCGCATCCCCTATTCTGTCTGAATATAGCCTATTGTTATTTCCACAAAAACTTGGTCTTGTACATTAAAACCTAGTCTGTTCTTTCTTCCCATTTATCTGAACTATTAAAGTACGCAAAGTTATTGCACTTTCCTTTCGTAGAAATCGGCCATCCGCGTAACGCCATTGTTCCATGTCACCTCCGTAGTATACACGCAGCATCCATTAATTCATCTCCCCACAGCATCCATCCATTTCCACACACGTTTGTTAACGACAAATTTACTTTAAATGAAGAATATCCCTGATTAAAACTACTCACTAATTATTATACTAGTTTTTGTTAACTGCGACCGACAATATGGCGACAGTGTTCCGCAAACACTGTTTTCGTGAAATATATAAATATCTCTTCCACGTTTTATCTTTCCATTAACTCGACAGTTACTAAACACGATATATTTCACTCTATTCACAAACTGAACGCAATTTTCTATTAAAAATAAAAATTTTTGCGGAGCGTTTCAACATGCGTCCGTATTCAAGCTATTTCGACCGCGCTCTCCTTCGTCATTGTTGTGTCCGGATCGTCAGCTCTTTTTTTTCTTTTAACATCACACGATCGCTGTCGCTTCTCCTACAAAATATTACATCATTTAATTTAATTCACATTTTCTGTTCTGGCGTAGCCCCTCGAAGTTTCCCAACGTTGCGACTGTTACCATAATTTTCTAAATGATTTATTCTATTGGTTCTTAAAGTTTTGTTTGTATTGCTTCACGCGTTCTCTTAATTTTCGCAACAAACACCTTTTGATTTACTGAACCTTAAAGCACAACAATGGCTATCATGTCTGTTTACAAGCTGGAATTTATACTATACAAAAATGTTCATATCTTTCGAACGCGTGAAGCGATTTCCTTCAAATAACTTGCAAACGACTTCGCTACACGAACGCTACTGCCCTATCTTGTCCCAATTGTGAATTTGTCGCGTTTTCCGTTTACTTCTCAAAAACTATCGCTACGCGACATCGCCTTCATCTGTTTTTACAGTTCATGTTAATGTTATGCATTTTCTATTTATTCTTTGACTTGTGCCTTATTCTTGGGGGAATCATGGAATATTACATCTCCCCCCGCCTAAGATGTCGCTCAGATATGACACCGTCATGATGAGTCTACATCTAGCACTACACATTGTTGGTCCCGTTTCTTTACCACGTATCCTCTTCCACTCGGCACCTGTTACAGTTCAACGGCCATCGTTGCCTGTGTTGGTGAACTTGATCTTGCACTAACAATGCGTCTCTGAAGTACACAACACTACCGTTTCCTGCTGTTTGCGACGGACACACCTGCTGATGTTTGCAGTGGCACTGCATTAAGTCGGTACGCTCTACCGTCGTCTATCGCGGCACCTGTCACTCGCTACACCTGCTACTTCTTCACGGTCTTGTGTAGTGTACCCTCACATTTACTTACAACTAAATCTTACCCTAAACAATCTTGCTTTCTTGCTTATAATACTATTCTAACTATATTACTACATTACAAACTCCTTTCTCACCACATAACCTTACAGACTCGGCTTCTTATATAATTTAACATTAAATAGGTTTTGGACACCTATTTCCTGTCCTCGATCTGCTATTACAACATTATTGTTATTGAGTACCTTCGTGATAGTATACGGACCGTCGTATATTGGAAAGAATTTCCTAAACAATTTCTGATCGGATGAGGACGAGTGAGGCGAGCGGACTAAAACCTGGTCCCCTACACAAAATTGTCCCCGACAGAAATGTTTCTGAGCCTTGCTACGCTGCTTTGCCGACTTCCGCAACTGGTCATACACTATCTTCTGATCGGTAGTCACTTGTTCCAAACCGCTGATTTCCGGTGGTATTTTCACGTCATCGAATGGCCTCTTCTTCTTGGCACCGAAGTGCACCTCCCATGGTGTTACATTGATACTTGGGTGTGGTACTGCATTTAATACTTCGTTCAGCACCGGAACGGCTTCGAACCACGCTCGGTGATTTTCCGCGACATATACCCGAAACAAACGTGACAATTCCCTCATCACTCGTTCGCTTGGGTTGCTCTGTGGATGTCGCACTGCCGTGAGATGGACGGAAATCCCTAACGTTTCCATCTCTTCTTTCCATCTTCCGCCGGTGAACTGAGTACCTCTGTCGCTCAATATCTTAGTCGGCTTCCCACACATTTCTATAAATCGCTTCACTTGCCGTATACAGTTGGCGGCACTGGGCTTTCTTATCGGAAATATCTGCACAAACTTAGAAAAAACATCTATTATTACCATTAGGTGCTGGTTTCCAAACTTAGTCTTCGGCAACGGCCCATATAAATCCACCGCATACAATTCCCGTGGCCTCTGCGGTAAAATAGGCTGCCATTCACCTTCGCAGCGTCTGTTCGGCTGTTTCGTCTTTTGACAGACGTCACAGGAACTCGCTATTTGTCGCACCTCTCTTCCCATATTCGGCCAGTAACAGTAATCTGATAAGATTTGTGCGATTTTCCCACCTCCAAAATGCCCATAATGTTCATGTGTGGACGTGGCCAATTCCTTGCGACTTTCTTCAGGTATCCATATTCGGAACTTCTCTTCGGGCCCACGAATTTTTCTTAACAAGATTCCTTCATAAATCTTCCAATTACTTGCGTCCTTGTCTTTCTCCTTGCGGATTCGCCTTCTATCGTACGGCTGGCCATCAATCAACTTGCATATTTCCTGCACGAACACGTTTCGCTGTTGCATATTGATAATTACTCTTGTCGTCCATCGCGGGCTAATTTCTCTCACCCGAATGACTGCCATCACACTATCCAGGGCTCCTTTCTCTTTCACCTTGATTCTTGACAAGTAATCTGGCAACAGGTTCTTTCGGCCTTCGCAATATTCGATCTCGAATTGAAACTGTTGCAGCCACAAAGTCCACCGTAACAGTTTGTCATTATGCGTGTGGCTTCTCATCAAAAATATTAGTGCCTTATGGTCCGTAATTATGGTAAATGGGCGCCCTACTAGCAATGTTCTGAACTTCTGGGTCGCCCACACAATAGCAAGAGCTTCCAACTCTGTCGCGCCGTAATTCATTTCGCTTTCTTTTAGTGCGCGACTGTCTAAAGCCACTATCTGTTGTTCGCCACATTCGCCCAGTTGGAACAGCACAGCCCCTAGAGCGAATCCACTGCTGTCCGTCTGTACGTACATTCTACGTCGAAAATCCGGATGTTGTACTATATACGTGCGTTCGAAAGCGCTCAGCAACTCCTCGAATGCTTCCTGGCATTGTTGCGTCCACTGCCATCTGCTTCCTTTCCTTAACAAGTGCAACAGTGGTACTACCTTTTGCGAGTAATTCTTTACGAATCGCGCGTAATAGTTACATATTCCAAATATTCGCCGCAATCCTCGCACATTTTTGGGTGGTGGTAATTTCCGAATTATCTCCCTTTTATTTTCCTGCATCTTCATCCCCGCACTTGATATTTCGTGCCCCATGAATTGCACTTGCTGACGACAAAACTCGCATTTCTCTAAATTCAATTTCAAGTTGAACTTCTCGAAAATCTCTAATAATTTCCTCAAATTTCTCAGGTGCGATTCCAAATCCTTCGAAAACAAAATAATATCGTCAACGTACATCACCATAGTGCTCTTCAACTCAACCGGGATTACATCGTTCAAATATCGGATTAGCGCTGCTCCAGAATTTTTCAATCCGAACGGCAGTCTCGTAAATGAATACACCGTCCCTTCAAATTTGAAGCTGATGTATTGTTTGTTGGCTTCCTGCTTCTACCTCGATCTGCCAGTACGCGGATGAAAAATCTAACGCGCTGAAGATTTTGGCTCCTCCTAACTTCATCACCATTTCATTTACAGTTGGTGGCGTTTCATACCGTGGAATCGTGACCATGTTGAGTCTTCTCGCGTCTAGACACAGACGAATGCTTCCATTTTTCTTCACCACTACGACCAACGGACTTATATACGGGGTTATTGCTTTTCTGATAACGCCCTTCTGCTCCATTTCCTTAATAAGTTGGCGCACCTGCTCATGGTACACTTGTGGTACGGGATATTGTTTCGTAGAGAACGGCGTCGTATCTTTCAACTGCAGCTTGAACTTATAGCCCTTCACCGGCTCTGACGACTCCCCAAAAACACTAATAAATTCTCTTAACAGTTGACGAACTCTTACCGGACAGCCTTCCTGATCGATGACCTCTTCCGCAGCCCTTTCTACATTTTGGAGAATTTCTTCCATACTAGCTTGCAGTTCGTCTCCTTCCGCCTCCGCCTCATCAAGTTCAGCGACCACTGACCTACTTTCAATAGAACCTCGTGACTTGAGCATTATCTTCCTTGCTCCTACGTCCACGACGGCTTGACAAGCATCCAGTGCGTCCATTCCCACGATGACGTCACGGATCAGCCCCCGGACAACGATTGCTGCTACCTCGATCGTTACTTCTCCCAAATCTATCTCCAACCAGATTTGTTTCCCTGTAGTGTTGGCTGCCTTCCTATTCGCCATGATCACGCGAAGCTTCCGCGTCGGTAATTCAATCAACATGTGCCCTTCCTTTTGCACCTTCTTACAAAATTCCTCCGACACTGCACTAATACTGCTGCCCGTATCTACTAGCGCCCGAACTTCTCTCCCGTAGCACCTGCCTTGCAAAATCAAGCATTTATTTATTTATTTATTTATTTAACGTCCAAAAAAAACAGTTAAAAACTGCGTATGACGTGCTATAGGGGAAAAAGTGAATTGTGTGCACATTTTCAAAATTCTGTGATCCCTACACTAAGTCATATACTACTTAAATTTTGAATTTTGAAAGGGAGAAAAAAAACAAAAAACTCCCATGTAATAAAATCTATTTTCAAGGATAAACAAGCAATAAATTTTGAATTTTGAAAGGGAGAAAAAAAACAAAAAAACTCCCATGTAAAAAAAAATCTATTTTGAAGGGTAAATAGGCAATAAATTTTGAATTTTGCAAGGGAGAAAAAAACAACAAAAAAAACTCCCATGTAATAAAATCTATTTTCAAAGATAAATAAGCAATAAATTTTGGCTCTTATAACTTCCTGCCGCGACATGGAAACGATAATTTGAATAATTGTATTTCCCACTGAATTCTAGAAGACATGCACAGAAAATGAAGTTACATTTATGTCCAGAAGCAAAACAAGGGGCCATCTCAGCATTTGCTCAATGGATCAGGGAAACTGGACGAAAAACCTGATCGAGATGGGGGTCATTTGACCCGGAAGCTGTAGTACAATAGTTGTTACAGGTTGTTTATACTTATTTATACAGTCCAAAAGGTAAATAATGCATTATGTATCATTGTTAAAATTAATGTTACTTTTCTTGTGATGCTCAGTATAGTCTCTAATTGTATAGAAACAGTTATGCAGTAGAAACGATTTCACTTGGGATTTAAACTTTTCTATTGAATTTAATCGTTTAATGTCATCTGGCAAAGTGTTGTAAAATAATGTACATGTATTGTATGTGAATTTTTGTAATGAGCTGTTGATACTGTCACCTGATGAATATGATTTCTACGTCGAGTGTTATAGTAATAGACTTCGGCATTTTCTGAAAATATATTCCCGCCCTTAAGCAAGTCATTTTTACAAAAACCACTGATTCGTAAATAAAAAGACACGGTAATGGTAGAATTCCTAGATGAATAAAGAGAGGCTTACATGAATCACGTGGGTGGGATTTGGTTATTATTCGTACAATTCGTTTTTGTAATCTAAAAGTCTGGGAGCTATAGATGTATTTCCCCAGAATATTATGCCATATCTCAGGCGGGAATGAACATTCGCGAAGTATACACAACGAGCAGTATGAAGGCTGACTGCATTTGCAAGAATTCTGAACGCGTAGCATAATGAACTTAATTTTGTGTTCAATTCATTTAAATGGACGTTCCATTTAAGGTTTGACTGAATTGAGAGACCTAAACATTTTGTTGACTTAACATCAGTCAATGGTACATTGTTCATTTTCAATGGGGCACAGAATTGTTTATTTGAAATGGAAAACTGGATTAAAACCGTTTTCTTTTCGTTTACTATTAATTTTTTACTTCGGAACCAATTTGAAACATCTTATATTGTACTATTTACGGTTTCTTTATTGCAAAGGATGTTCGTATCATCCGCAAAGAGAACCGTTCTTCCGTTTCGAATCGTCGAAGGCATATCGTTTACGTAAAGTAGGAACAGAATAGGGCCTAAAATCGATCCTTGAGGAACTCCACATGCAATGGGCAAAGAGTCGGAAAGGTGCGTACCTAATGTTCCATCATTCCAGTAAGGTATTTCAACTCTCTGAGATCGTTGTTTAAGGTACGAACATAACCAATCTAGAGCAATACCACGGATTCCATATGAAGGTAATTTTGAAAGTAAAATGTCATGATCAATGACGTCAAAAGCTTTTGAGAGATCTAAAAATAATCCAATAGGTGCCTCGTTTTGATCCAATGATGAGGCGACATCTTTAAGAAAAGAAAATATAGCTGTTTCCGTTGATTTTGATTTTCTAAATCCATGTTGGCAATCTGAAAGCGCGTCGTGTTTAGTGAGAAAGGTTTCCATTCGTACGTAAAAAAGTCTCTCTAATATTTTTGAAAAAACTGATAGAAGAGAAATGGGCCGATAATTTTGAATTTCATTTTTGTTGCCTTTTTTGAAAAGCGGCTTAATTTTAGCTGTTTTGAAAATATCTGGAAACGTTCCAGTGCATAAAGATGCATTAAATATGTGAGTTAACGGGTGTATAATGGCATACGCACAAGTCTTTAACAAAGAATCCGGGAATTCATCTAAACCGGACGAATATTTATTTTTTAGTTTACCGATTATTTTGAGAATTTCATAGGAAGAAGTTTCGGAAACAAACATTGTCTCTAAAATTTTGGGTGAACTGTCTGTTTTTGAATTTTGTGCCTGAAGACCCTTAGTGAGATCGGCAGCAATTCTCGAAAAGTATTGGTTAAAGAGATTAGCCACTGTTGCCGGATCGTTCACATTTATATCGTTATATTTTAAAACAACATTCTCTACGGGTTTTCTAGTTGATTTGGTAGTATTGTTTATTATATTCCACATTGCTTTTGTTTTATTATTTGAGTTCAAAATATCCTGATCGTTTTTCATGATTTTAGCCTGCCTTATGACTTTTCGTAACAATGTTTTGTATTTTTTAAAGTAGATAAGGAAATCTTGAGATACGTCATGACGTTTAGAAATAAAGTAGAGAGTACGTTTATTTTTACACGATGTTCTAATTCCTTTTGTGATCCAAGTATTACTTTTTCGTGAAATGTTTAATTTTCTCTTTTTAATAGGAAAGCATGCGTTAAAGAGAAATGAAAGCTTTGAGAAAAATAAATTATATTTTTCATTTGTGTCAATAGCGTTATAAACTGCCTCCCATGATTCTTTCAGCAAGTAGTCCGTAAATAACTTTATGTTAACTGTAGTAAATGCTCTGCACATGCGTGTTTTATTTATTGTGTCAGTATTCATGTTATTAGTAATTGTAAGAATTTGTGCATCGTGGTCACTGTAACCTAGATTATTCGTTATTATTTCATATCTAGTTGTGGTTTTGTTAATTATAATTTGATCTATTGCTGTTTGTGATTTAAGAGTATTCCGTGTAGGTACGTTCACTGTAATATCTAAATTAAAAGAATGAATTAAATTGAGAAACTGCTCTTTTTCGTGGGATTCGCTCAGAAAATCAATATTGAAATCTCCACATACAATGGATTTAAAAGAGAGATTACTAATTTTGTTCAGAGTTATCTCTAGATTTTCTACGAAATTGAAATAATCTAAAGCTTGCTTTGTTGGAGGTCTGTAGATGCAAAGTAAAATAATTTTGAGCGTAGTAAGATGTACAACTGTTATTTCAAAAACTTTTTCAACTGCATATAAATTGAATTCTGACAAGAAGGTAGAATCAATATTATTTCTTACATAAATACACGAACCTCCGTAAGCAGGGCCTTTATTTGATTCCCTGGCTCTACAATAAGATCCTGCAAGGTAAAAACTAGGAATTTGGAGTGTGTTTAGATCATTATGAGATAACCAATGTTCTGTAAAGCAAAGAACATCTATTTGACTGAGATCACACTCTAATGCTGCCTCGATAAATTCAATTTTATTTGAAAGAGATTGCACATTATGATGCATTATTTGAATATTTTTCATGTACCTACACGGATACTTTTCTGCTGCATCTGACTCTAGTTGCTATTTATTTATCTCATTTTTACCTCGAGTGCGTGGTCGAAGGAAGTATCGTGTCCCAGCAGTGTTAGGAGGTGAGGAAGGAGGGGTTACAGATGTAGGGGAATGAATAATGGGAGAGGTAGTACAAGGATTAGGTTCAGGGGATAAGGTAATTGGGTCCAAAGGGGTTCCGGAGGATGGTAGAGAACTAGGAGATGTAGGTGGGGATGAATCTTGGATAGGATACTGCTGAGGTGTAAGGATGTGTGTAGCAAGTTCGCTACCGAGTGCATGTTTTCCGACAAGGTTCAAGTGAAGACCATGCCGGGTGAAGTGTTTTTCTGAGAGAAAGTTAAGCTCAAATAATTTAACATGTGTGCCTCTCAGATGCAGTTTTAATTTGTTGTTTGCGTGTCTAATTTCTTTGCACAGTGTTGGTTTGTTGTACCAGAAGGGCAGAGTCGAGATTACAATGTTCGTGTTTTGGGCGGCACGTTGTAGTTTGTCAACATGTTGCTCAGGTGTAAAGTGACCACCCAAATTGATGTCATTCTGCCCTCCTATGATGATGACTGTATCCCGTTTGGTGAGAGTTTTTGTGTGGGTGTCCAATTCACTGATCACGTCGGCAAACCTCCCGTTAGGTTTAAACACACACATGACAGAGAAATTGGATGGGAGTTTCCCACTGAGCAGGGAGGAGATTTGTCGCCCATGGCTATCTGCTAAAATTAGTACCTTTTTCGTGGGCTCAGTAGGAATGTCCTTGTTCACTTGTGGGCCAGGTTGCGCAACTCTACGTGTCTTTGTTTCTTTGCGCTTGCTAGCCTGTTTGCGTCGGTTTGTGGGTGGACGTGTCGATGATGGGAGGGGGTAGTGAGGATTGGGAAGGCATGGAAAATCATTGTCATAATCTAACACAGCAAATCTGTTTTGAGTCATGATTGGTTGTGATGATTGTGTTTTTGCTTTCGCGGATGGACGGTTGAAAGTTTCTGCGGTGTTGCCTATTGTTGTCCAACCGTCTGAGTTTTGAACGACCTCTTCGAGCCTTCGGATATGTTCATCTAAATTTTTGTTTACGTGTGTGAAGGCTTTCAGAAGGTCGGCTTTGAGAGTGTACAGAGTAGAAAGTGTATAGCGAATAGTAGCCATGTCACGAATGCGTATCAAATGCGTGGCAAATATGAGAATAAATAATTAGATGAGAAATCAGATTATGTGTCAAAAATGTAATTCTCTAATTCTCTAAATAAAATATTTACATTAAGTATAATTATAACATCGGTGCCGGAACTGAAATTTGTGTAATTCTTAATTATTTTAATGAAGCACTTCCAAATGTACTGTTAGAACCACTAGTTTCCTTTGTGAAACTGTTGTCACGAAATACAGACTTCTTAGATGTGTACAAAACTTTGCGCTTTGCAATTTCAATTATGTTGTAGTACTCACAACGTATCTACACAAAAGAAAACAACAGAAACTTTCCACTTAATTCACTCACCGGTGTTTGAAATGATAAATAAGACAAAACTATTGCATATTTCATGACTTGTCAGAGAATATATAAATTTGTACTTTACAAACTCCTTGGGCGTGGAATTTGAATACGAGAAAAGTTTATCAAGAAACCTGTTGGATTGGGCATGGCTGATCTAAATTTAAAGAGGTAAGGGGAGTGACATGCTTCGATTTATATGAACATATCTCAAGAACGGATTGAAAAAATAAAAAAAATTATTTCACCATATTAAAGGGAAACCTTTTTTTACACAAAAAATTCAAAAATACAATTTTTTTACGTTTAAAGATGTACCTCCCACCTCAACTGACACTACCTCAGTCAGTTATGTGAAAAACAAGTATTGAGACCAGTTTTAATTGCTAATTAATTGTGCAAATATTATGTTAATTTTTTTTCAACTTTCTATGCAATTAATGGTAAGCTGACTTAAAATTAGGCTGCTCCAGCCACTACAAGTGACTACTCGTACAAATATTCCACCATTTATAAATATTTAATTGCTAAATAATAGGACAGAAATGTATCATTTCTCATAAAATTTCTTTTTTTACTTTGGGCTTTATCTTAAGTGGAGCCCCCCACGTGGAGGGGAATCCCTTTTTCCTCGTATCGTAAGAATGCGCAATAGTTCTACGCACTTCTCTCTTCTCAAGTTCACGATTTTCCACCTAATGGAACAGCTAGTTTATGGTGGATGTTTGTTTTAGCGTTCTGTGAATCTTTTTAGATAAGCGAGATTTTCTCCCACTTCCCATCAAGCTCCCTGTCTTGTTACGTGCGGAATATCTTGCGTTATCACATAGTTTACACGCCTATTACATAATCATGACGTCACAAGAGATTTTCGAAGTCTCCACGAGAAAGCAAAGTCTCTGGTATCGATGAGAAATCGTATCTCCTGGGAGATAAATAGTATTCCAAGAGAGGTGGGAAACATTTTGATCTCTGGCTGTGTGTCTACGTTCTCAATCAGTCTTTCTACATCTGTTTGTCTCCGTCTCATCTGTATCTGCGTCGTTTCATTGTGGTCCATGGATTTTTGTTTTTTGTATTTGTGGGGAATTGTACACTGGGGAATTCTGAATAAAAATGGCAAAGAACTATATGTATCTCCTGTGGCCAAAAAAACGGTTGCCTCAGAGCAAGTCCCTCTCCACAAGAAATACTTTTTCGCATTACGGTATCTTGCTCTGTAATTTCCTGAGATATTTTTCCTAATACTCAAACCCTTCGGGAGTAATATGGACCAAGTTTTTGTCAAAACTTCATCCTCTTCTCTCAATTTCGCCATAATTTATAAATACTCAGCTCTTCTCTTCTCTATTTTTTTCACCCACACTTGTCTCTTATCCTCCGCTTTTTCAAAATGATTAAAGAGGCACAGGTGGCAAGTTTTGTCACGTTCTAACCTCAAACACTCGCTTCTGCTTATCATCCGCCTCAGATCTACGGCGTGTAAACAGTTCCGGGAATCACCCATCGAACTCGAGCCAGTGTCACGCCTTCAAATGGGGATCCAATGGATTTGGGTCTCAGAAAAAGTTCCCTTTCCTGAGGCCCAACGTTGTTACCAGATGCGTAACCTTCGAGCCATATTAATGGCTGGAAGTTTTGCTGACTCCGTAAGTCAACCGAAGAAGACGTCCTGTTACGAAACCCAGATACCAGTAGCTACCTCTGCGTGCGATGCTTTTTGTCTGGTGTCCATGAAAGACGTCTGCGGAGATGCAGACACCAAATGCACTGTCAACCTCATTCTCAACACTTCGCCCGTTAAATACCATCCACAATACTGGCATCTGGTGCATACCGCACCTAACGCATTGAATGCTTGGAGCTTACGGCACGAAACTTTCAGGCCTACTGAATCATACTACCCGCCAGGTTATCCTGTTCCCTATCCACCATTCACAGTATACTCTGATTGGCATCACTGCCCAAACCTCCAGGTATCATTTTTCGGATACTGCAAGAGAACCTAATGTTCACCTCCCTTCTCATCTAAAATCCTTCCGCAACGCCATCCCTCCGTGGAAACTCCTTTATCTCGTCGTAGGCCGGAAGCTATTAAACCTTCCCAAACGTATCACTCCTCTGTTGATATACCTGAAACATTTCTCTGAGTTTAGAGCAGCCGACTCTGATCTTACTTTCAGTTACACCAGGGCCGCTCAACCATTTGCTCCGAGGAGGAGCTGCCGTTTGCTCCCTCCTCTTTCAGTGCAGCAGCTCCGCAAGAGAGAGCAGATTACGTTATCGATTATCGATCCGCGGCATGGGGCACAGTGGGTCGCGTCTTATTTCTACGAGATAATATTCCATTGCTCGGACTGGAAACGTCTTGCTGCTCTGGGAAAGGATATTAAGACAGAAAATACAGATCATCAATAAACATTTATTGGATATTTACTAGATATAAACATATTTGTGTGATTTGAAAATAAAAAGACAATTTGCACTGCAGGATGGAAAGAAAGGTATCTTCTTGCAGATTGCGCCAGCTACGCCAAATGCAAAGTGCTTAGTCACATAAAGAAATTTAATTGCAGTGATATTACATAGTGTATCATGCTGCTGAATTTGAAAAGTATTATAAAGGTTAAAATGCTACTAAATAAACTAGTCATGGAAATTCTGAAAGTAAAGGAAATTAAAATTAAAAAATGAAGCTGATTGTAAAATCAAATACTTTTCTTACACCTTTTAAGTGATTTTCTCCGCAATATACTTTCTATGTTTGGAACAGATGACTTGGTGCTGTTGAGCCGTAAAACGCATTTCAAATTATCTCTAATGATACTTCTCATTCGGGATTTACAAATTTTCAAAGAAGAAAAAAATTGCTCACAGTTGTATGTTGATCCAAACATACTTAACAATCGAGCAGCATGCCGATGTAGTTTTAGAAAATGGTTTGTGGGAAGTTCTTTTAAAATTCTAACAAATGTTCTTTTGTTTGAAATTGGACCCTTAATTAGGTGTCAATGATTTCCAATTGAGAATCACCAGGAACAGAGCCAACATCAAGAGAAAATGGTGTAGCAAATACATTAAATTCTGTTTGTAAATCAAACAAATCCTCAAATTCTGAACGTAATGTTCTGAGTATATCTACATAGTCTTCAAAATTCCCTGTTTCTGAATACTTGACACCGAAGCTAATTTGGGAAGAATGAGAGGTTCTTAGCACTTAATTATCTTTCCCAGAGGGACAGTTTTAAAACAAATGCTTGATTTTGTCGGATAAGTGAATAATAAGTAGCTGTTTGTCTTGAAGCAAAGTGTTCAAATCTCGAAGATCAGAAGTAATGTCAGTTAAAAATGCTAAATCACAACCCCATTTTTCATCTCACAATTCAGGAACATGATCCCCCTTCATGTACATAAACAAGGCAATCTTTTGTCGTAGCTCAAAAAAGCGTTCCAAATCTTTAGCAAGGCTTAGCCAACGAACGCAGTGATATGGTATATCTCCATCTTCACAGCCAATATGTTCTAGAAAGGTCTTGAATTGGCGATGGTTGAATCCTTTTGGTCTCAAAGTATTTGTGATCTTCACAACCAGACTCATCACTATCAAGTTTTACACTTTTAGAACACAGGCTTTGTTGATGAATAATGCAATGTAGGGGGATGATGCAAAACCCGAGTTCATTCATTTTAGCTCGAATACGTCCCAAGAAACCTGTATTTGCGCCCTTCATTGCAGGTGCACCGTCAGTTGCATAGAAGTTAATAATTTCCACGGTAGCCGAAATTTCTCAAGGGCTACTTCAAGAACTTTGAAAATGTCTTGTCCTGTTGTTGTGTCATTCATTGATATAAGATCTACCATCTCCTCTTGAACTTCAAGATTTTCCTTTACTCTTCTAAACAAATTACCAACTGGGCAGTGTCGGAGACATCTAGTGAATCATCTAAAGATAAAGAATAAGCAATGGCATTTTCAATACTACATGCCAGTTGCTCCTCCTAATCTTCTAATAAATTTTGAATTCGACGGATCACTGTGGATCGAGAGAGAGACACTGATTCGAACTCCTGAATCAACTGCGGGCACAGTGCTTCCGCTGCAACAAACGTGCACCGTTTCACAAATTCACCTTCTAAGAAAGGTTTTGAATTAACGGCAATTTCGCGCGAAATCTTGTAACTGATTCTTAATGATGATTCAGTTCGAAGAAATTCTTCTTCATACAAATAATACAAAATAGTTTATTTAGTATCAATGCTCACGTTTTAGTATCAGTATGTAATAAAATTAACCTCTTTTCTATTGTATTATTTTACTGTCAAAACAACATAAGATCATCAAAATAAATAAACTTCCTTCTTCAAAGGCATTGTTTCAGAGCACTGAAAACTTCCTTTCGTTCTCCTTCAGCGTACTTGTCATATTCAGCAGCATGATTAACTGTATAATGTCGTTGCAAAGTAAATTTCTTCATGTGATTGAGCCCTTATTTGCAAACTAAACATTTGGCATAGTTGCCGCAATCGGCGAAAAGATACCTTTCTTCCCATGCTGCACTGAAAATAGTGCAGACGCTCTGGTCTGCGAAGTGCTCGCGTCGACGTCCATGTTTCCGCGACTGGAGCTATCGGGACAGTGTCATAGACATTATCGCGGGCGGGGCAACGCTCGGGCTCCGGTGACTTGCTCTCGGTAGCCAACCCGGCTCCGCGCTGCCGATTCGCTCTGCTTGACCAGCCCTGAATTACACCGATGGCTCTCCCATTGATGATTCCGTGGTCTTAGCAGAACCGCTCCTTGAACATTCCAGCTTCACACATTCTCTAGCGTATTCTGTGCTGAGAAGTTCGCTTTATTCCAGGCCTTGAAATTCATGAAATAAGGTTCTTCTCGACGAACCTATATGTACGAGGGATCATTACAGAATTCATGGCAACTATTTTATATCAGTCAACAGGGCCGCTTCTTGAACCTTTGAGGCCCACGGCGGATTCGATAATCTTGGCCCCCAAACACATGTACACGTGCGCGCACAATACACCTCCAGAAGTTATAGCTGCATTACTACCAATAAATAAGGGACTTCAATGTAATAATAATAATAATAATAATAATAATAATAATAATAATAATAATAATAATAAACTCACCTATGTGATGTCTTGACAGTTAACACTCCACTCTTCCTTTATTAATTATTATTAGTCTTCTTTAGAGAATAACTTTTCTGCTCTTCGAGGTGGTAAAATCGTGAATTGTGTCTTCAAAATCAATTTCTGCCAAAATGTCATGTTCAATACTCATCAAACTTAAATTATTTAATCGTGGTTGTGCCATGCTATTT
The DNA here is from genome assembly GCA_011170035.1 of Teleogryllus occipitalis. NCBI lineage: Eukaryota > Metazoa > Arthropoda > Insecta > Orthoptera > Gryllidae > Teleogryllus > Teleogryllus occipitalis. Next base: position 83,503 of record BLKR01004744.1, on the reverse strand, counting down.
CGTAACTCGTCTTTTATTATTTTCAGCTTAGAAAATGAACGTTCTCCAGATGCATTGGTTACAAATAAAGTGAGAAAACTTCTCATAGCAATTTCCATATTGGGGAATGCTGATAATAGTATATTCTCATTATTCATGTAACTGTACAGGTTTTGAATATTGATATTTTTTCATTATCTCCAGCATATTCTTGAAAATATTTTATATTTGTTTTAAGATATGCAGCAAAATGGTGACATTCAGATATGATGGCTCAATGGTGATATTCATTGATGGCTCTGAAGTTATCGTCTTCACTATAAAAAATTTGCAAGGTTTTCGCAATATTTTGAAATTTCTGAATTCTCTAGCTCGTGCAGACATTCCAAAAAACCAAACCTATCAACAATATCTACATATGCTTTACTTCGGAGTTCTAGACTAGAAACCAGAGTGTCTATTATTGGTAGGTATGTCTCTACTCTGAACTTTTCTCTTCCCAGAAGTTTCTCATTACTACATCCACCATTTGCAAATGCAAGAATGGAGCTACGTTTTATTTGACGCCTTTGTGTATCATGATATTCTTTCACAACTGACTTTGGCAATTGTCGCGAAAACATTGCTTGAGTAGGTCGTCTTTCTTCCATATTATCACCAGTTTTATATATGTGGGCCGATTGATCAAAATTATTTTCTGTATTTTGACAAGAAGAAGATCCCTTTTCTACCCAATAATCACGAAAGATGTTATCAGTATGTGGCCAAAGACCGGGGTCTGATGTTGTATAGTGACTATTTTCTGAATTAATGGTACTTACATAGTTTCCTGAAGCACAATCCTGGTCTTCTTATCTTCACCTGTTCCTGATTATCTTCTTCATTGTACGTCATAAAATCTTTACTTTCTAGCACACTGTTTGTTACTTTGGCTTGGTTCTGTAAATTGTTTTTCTGTGAACTCGATGTTGATGGGCCAGGAATGTGATTTATGGGTACATTAGCAGTATTATCATTTTTGTTGACAGTATAATTGAAATAATTAATGAGTTTCGGGATTCTCTTAATATTTTCTTCTCGTTCCTTAACTTTCTTACGTTTAGCAGAACCACTTTCAAAACGCTTCATTATAAATTATTGAAATTGATACGCTAACTGGGAAGAGTGTTAAATCAGAAAACTTAGGCAAATAGACTCTCACTGACACGAACATTTTGAAAGACAAATGAATACTGTAGGATATTGAGTGGCTGCAGGCCTGCCCAACTCTTATCAGTTGCTTCCCAAGCCCGGAAATTTGTAGGCCAGCTGCGTTGTGACGACGAGGAGATGATCTCCACTCACCGGCAGGAGAAACATCACAGCTATCGGATCCGAAGCGCGTGACACGAAGGGCAATGCGAATTATCTTTCGCTTTCCGACCTTCGTATGGAACAGTGTGTGTAAACACGCAAGACGGCGAATAGAACTCGAAAGCAATTGAATAATTTTAATAATTGTAAGACGATGAATAGGGATATTGAACTTCTTGAAAATCCTTTTGCTGTTGTCATGGTAAAAATGATATCACGAAGGAGTGTGAAATTGCATATTTGCATAATGTCACACATCTAAAAGGTTTTTATAGTAATAACTACTATGTTAACACACTAGATTGGTACTTCAAGAAATTTAGAAAATATATTTTTTAGGGAAAATATTGTTGATTGAATTAGTAATAAAATTTGAATTAAAAAATATTAAAATGGATATTTAGTGTCTCTTCGTTAGGCGCACATGTTTCTAGAAGACCCATTGCATTTTAAGAACTCAATATCTCGCTGTGCCGAAGGTGTAAGATGAGATCTGATGCCATCCTGTGTTGAACGATTCTGCATCCGGTGGCGAGGTTTCCGCAAGATTACCGGAGGGCGATAGGTCACGTAGTTCGTCTTTCCGACCGCGCGCGACGCGTGGGACTGCCAGACCCCACACGTCGAAAGGCGTCACGTGCGCTTCGTTGAATTTCTTCGTGCCTTTGATATCTTTACCAATAAATAAATATAATATATAATTCTTGAATGGAGTGTTCGAGTTTCGTGTGTTGGATATTTTGAGGCCCCCTAAGAGACCGAGGCCCCCGGCGGCCGCCGGGTTCGCTCATGCGTTAAAGCGGCACTGTCAGTCAATAATACCGCAGGACATAAAAATCAGGATATACGATTGAAAGCCACTGGAATGTTCTTCGCAATTATGGTACTAAATTGGGATCCGGGGAAGTGACACCGAAAGGTGCATAAATAGAAACCATTGTTTTATTCGTATTACACATGCACGAAACAAAACAAATACGCGTAATACTCGGACTATTACAAGCTAACAACCTTCAAAATAACCCCCGAAGGCGTCCACACGTCTTTGCCGATGATGAGGAAGGCGCTGAATACCATCAGCTATGTGTGATGCGTCTCTGCGCCATCTCTCGTCGATGTGCTGTTAGGATGTCCTCCCTGTTTGCCAACCGCTTCCCATGCAGCGGCGTCTTCAGTTTTGGAATGGATCAAAGTCGCACAGAGTACGGAGGGTGTTTCAAGATATCTCACCCTCACCCCCGCGCATTATTCTGGACACAGGCCTCTGGGTGGCTTGTTGCCTTGTCATGGAGGAGTAATGCATTGTTGAGAAGCCCTGGACGTTTCCTCCGCAGTGTACGACGCAGTGAGCAGCAGGAAAGATCTGTAATACCTGGCAATGACAGTTTGGCCCTCACGAACAGACGGCACACGGGAATACCTTGGCTGTTATAAGCCTGACCTTCATCGGTGATCGATTTTATCGAAACTGTTTTCGTGGTGAACTACGACGACGCCATTCATTTGATTGCCTCTTTAATTCTGATTCATCCGCTCGTGACCACGTTTCATCAGTTGCAATATGCGATTTCCTTCATGTTAGAATTGCTCCATATTGATACTGTATGTCTCATATCGAGCCCATTTGTGAACCTCAGTTAAAGCTTGTGCCACCCACATTGCACAAACCTTGCGCATCTTCAAGTCATTCCGTAAAATGCGGAACAATGTCGATGAAGACATGCTAGTATATGCGCCTAATTCCTCCTCAGACCAACACCTTTCATCTGCTAAACAGTGTTCGATAACAGCCACTTCCATCTCTGTGTGAACAGACGCTGGACGTCCACTGCGCGACAAGTCAACAGTTGCTACGCGCCCACGTTACAAAGCCTTCACCCAACGTGCAACAGTTCGATAGGACGTCTTATCATCCAATGCTTCTCGTAGCCCAGCATGACACGAGCCTGTTTGCCACACTGGAATGCAATTTTTACTTTCTCGTATACGTTCATATATATGAAGTAATATACGTAGTATAGAGAAAGTTATGTAATGCTACGGAAAATTTCCAGATTTCAACGCAAATGCGCGTTTTGTGGTCCCCAGGTGCCGAAAAAGTGTTGATTTTTTTCAAAACTTTCGTCCCACCGTCTGTCTGTCTTATATAGTAAACAAAATTTGTGTCTAAACCATATGAATAAATCTCTGGACCATCTGTCGATCTGGCGTGAGTTGAAGCTCTGCGATTTTCAAAAACATTCATTAATTTTTGGGGGTACTTTACATGAAGCCCTTGGGACATTCTCAAACTTTTCTCAAAAATGGCTCCAAATTTTTTCTTTAAATTTCTTGTAAGAATAGAGTAAAATACACTTGCAAAGGTGACATAGGTCCGATTAACGCTGAATTTTCGATAATTGCAAACATTTTATTTTTTCTTCAAATGAAATAATTAGTTCTTTCTTTAAGGTCATGTACACTTTTTTGAAAATTTTAGTAGTTTTCGCGCAAAATTGCATGCAGAATTGCATGCATTTTATCATTTAATGTCATCTGGCAAAGTGTTGTAAAATAATGTACATATATTGTATGTGATTTTTTTGTAATGAGCTGTTGATATTTTCACGTAATGAATATGATTACTACGTCGACTGTTATATTTATAGACATCGGGGTTTGCAAAAAAATATATTCCCGCCCTTGAGCAACTCATTTTTGACAGAAACCACTGATTCATAAATCCAGAGACAAGGTAATGATAAAATTTCTAGGTTAATAAAGAGAAGCTTACAAGAATCATGCGGGCGGGGTTTGCTTATTATTCATACAATTCTGTTTTGTAATCTAAAAGTTTGGGAGCTATAAAATGTACTTTCCCCCGAATATCATGCCCCATCTCAGGCAAGAATGAACATTCGCGAAATATACACAACGCCCAGAATGAATGCTGACTGAATTTGAAAGGATTCTGAACACGTAGCATAATGAACTTAATTTTGAGTTCTATTCATTTAAATGGACGTTCCATTTGGGGTTTGATTGAACTGAGAGACCTAAAAGTTTTACCTGAACTTCAGTCCACCGTCCCAGCACACCCTTCATGTTCAATGAAGTACATTTCTTTTTAATGGAAAATTGCAGAGACACCATTGTCTTTTCAACTTTTTATTGTTGGTCAACCTTATATATCAATCATTAAATAAATAAGTAAATAAATGATCCCTTTTTCGTTGACTTCATTTACAAACATAATGAAAAAGGTTTCACATTATTTTTATTCAGATTCTTAAAAAACGTTTCGACAATTTCTACATATTGTCATCGGGCTCTGAAATTTATGACATGCATAACAATTATACTAGAACGCAACAAAGAATGATAATCGTTAAACATTGAATTATGAACCTCTTACTAACTTTAAATAATAAATATTAACATTCAAAAGTACCACTCAGACGGTGTACCGTTGTTCAATGTTACCGTCACAACTACTGACCACAATGACACCAAGTTTTCAGCAACATGATACTCCTTCACAATACTACAAAGAAAACATCATAAATATAGCAAGTAACAATAATAATAATTTTAGAATAATATATAATATATTATTATTATTATTATTATTATTATTATTAAGCACTCAAATTAAGCAAATTGAGGCTCACCTTTATAATCAAGCATTTCTTCCTTATACAAACCAACATTACGTTTTATTCAACGGTCTCTCTGACCAGTGAGCTGTAAATAATTTATCGACCCAATGAGTCGTTAGCGGTGAAAATGAAAGATGGGGAAATACAGCAGGGGTGATTTCAAATTAGGAGAGGAAGGTCTCAAGAAAACAAACATTTTTTAAGCTGTTTAAAGCGTAAACAGCTTAAAACAAATTTAATGATAATTAAAATGTTATCTTGAGTTTGCTCAAGAAAACAAACATATTTTTATAAACATTTTATATATACTTATCAGTTACATTGTTAGTTAATAAAAAACATCAATACAACAAAATACAACCAACGTTGGAAAGCTATTTTGCCATCTTCATACACCGACAGTCGTCACATGTAGGAATATGCTCAAGATGCAATGGCATCTTGACGGAGAGAGAGAGGGGGGAGGGATAGAGGGAGAGACGGTGAGAGAAAGCGAGAGAGGGAGACGATGAAAGAAAGGGAGAGGGAAGGAGAAAGAGGGAGATGACGGGGAAATTACGTCTGCCGGGTTCCGCTAGTTAAAAATTAAATTCGTAGTTTTGAAGTTGTTGAGCCTATTGAGAATATTTTGTAATTATAAATTTGTTGTTAAATATTACTGGTTTTATTTGTCTTTTATTCTATAAAGTATACATCATACATATTTGTAAACTGATTGATCTCTTTGCGTGTTGCATACAACCTATCAAAATAATTGGGTTCTAAATTCAATATCTTTGTATAGTCAACGTCTATGTTGTGAATCTCCTGTATCCTGTGTCGAGTTAATGAATTTTGCCGGAGTGAATGATCCTTAATATTTCTTTTGTGTTCAGATATTCTGTTTTCAAAATTACGTTTTGTTTGACCTATATATTTCAGCGGGCATTCAGAATATTTTAGTAGATAAACTGAATTTTGTTTTTCTAATAATAGAGTAGGATCTTTAACATGTTTTACGAGATTTTTCTTATTTATGATACTATTTCTCATTATGATACTATTCATATTGAATTTGGTTTTTAATAATTATTTGACTTATGATTACTGGAAGATATGTATGGAAGATTAAAAGATATTTGATTGGAATTGTTATCAGTACTAGTGGTGTCAGACTTAATTTTGAAGGTAATATATCTTGTAATTTAGTCTTTAACCTCTTGCAAATATGTTTGTAGGAATCAGACTATTCGGGATTGTTAAAGAAACACTCGTTCAAGCTTAATTCTAAAGAAAGAAGTTTAAATGAACATGATCAACACTTACTTTCACCACTGGCTGTCGCGCGCGCCTTCCAGCAACTCCCTCAATTTTTCAATGTCCACGCGTGCGCTCTCTGCTTCCTCGCGCGGAAACTCAAAAAACCTTGATCAGATTCCGACATTCGACCATCCTGGATATCATCCGCCTCGGATGATAAGTAGTTGTTGGTCCATTCATAAATTCGGCACTAGTACTAGTACGGTTACGTCCTTCATGAAAACCCTTTCGGATGACGTAAGTATCGCTCTGCTTGACTTTCACAATTCGAGAGAGACTTCTTCGTGACTTTCAGGCTTGGTCCAAACTGCGTCCTCTTGATGGCGACTGTATAGATCACACCGGTAATCTTCGTTAGTTAAAATTCCGTCGATTCTCTTCTTTCACTTTCAGCAACTGTAATTTGGCCTCCTCTGGAAACTGGACTCGCTGGGCCTCAAAATTGTTAACCATTTTTTCGTTGATGAGATCCACAATCTTCAAGTCTCAATTCTGACGCATGCTCACTCCCATCAAAAGTTCAAATAGTGTACGCTTGATACTTCAATTATATGTTGAGTTCATGGCTCTTTGCACAGCTTCGACATGCTTCGCGTTGGATCATCTATTGAGAACTTGGCTAAAATTGATGCTATCGTTGAATTTATCCTCTCAATTCTTCCCTTTGTGGTAATCCCATGCTTATTAGTCAATGAGTAATTTTCGGTATTGCAATATTCTTTTAACTCATTAGAAGAAAAAGCGGGACCTCTGTATGACAACTGCATTACCAAAAAACATTTTCTTCGCCTCTAAATTATTGATCACTTCCTTCATCGTTATGAATTTTGTAGGGTATAACCATACAAACGTAAAGCTATCTATAATGCAGAAAATGTGTTTGTATCCTTTGTTAACTCCAGAGGACCAATATGATCAATGTAAGTTTTATCTATTTATTTATTTATTTACGTCAAAAACAGTTTAAAACAGTGTATGACGTGCTATGAGGAGAAGTGAACACTGTGCACGTTTTCAAAATTCTGTGATCCCTACACTAAGTCATATACTACTTGAATTTTGAATAAAAATGAAAAAACAGCTCCGATGTAATAAAATCTATTTCCAAGGATAAATCACCAATAAATTTTGGGCTCTTATCCATCATGTCCTTCGTCAAGGAATAATACTTCCTGCCGCAACAACATGGAGACGATAACTTGAATAACTAAATTTTCCCACTGAAATTCTAGAAGACGTGCACAGGTAATGAAGTTACATTTATGTCCAGAAGCAAAACAAGAGGCCATCTCAGCATTTGTTCAATGGATCAGGGAAACTGGACGAAATACCTGATCGACATGGGGGTCATTGACCCGGAGGCTGTGGTACAATACTTGTTACAGGTTGTTTAGATTTATACAGTCCAAATGGTAAATAATGCATTAAATGTCACTGTTAAAATTAATGTTGCTTTCCTTGTGAAGCTCAGTATATTCTCTAATTGTATAGAAACAGTTATGCAGCAGAAACGATTTCACTTTGGATCTAAACTTTTCTATCGAATTTAATCGTTTAATATGGTATGGCAAAGTGTTGTAAAATAATGTACATGTATTGTATGTGACTGAGCTGTTGATACTGTCACTTGATGAATATGATTTCTACGTTGAGTGTTATAGTAATAGATATCGGCGTTTTCTGAAAATATATTCCCGCCCCTAAGCAAGTCATTTTTGACAAAAACCACTGATTCGTAAATCAACAGACAAGGTAATGGTAAAATTCCTAGATTAATGACGAGAGGCTTACAAGAATCACGTGGGTGGGATTTGGTTATTAATCGTACAATTCTTTTTTGTAATCTAAAAGTCTGGGAGCTATAAGATGTATTTCCCCAGAATAGGCTCATACACAACGAGCAGTATGAAGGCTGACTGAATTTGAACGCGCAGCATAATGAACTTAATTTTGTATTCACTTCATTTAAATGGACGTTCCCTTTAAGGTTTGACTGAATTGAGAGACCTACAAATTTTGTTGCCTTAAAATCAGTCAATGGTAAACCGTTCATTTTCAGTGGATGACTTCTTGGCTGTCCGGGTGACGCCGCGTAGTGGGCTGAGAGGCCGACGTTTCGCCTGTCATGTCGCAGGCTTCCTCAGGGCATTGACATCGCGATGCTTCTCGATGATGTCAAAAGTTTGAACGGCCTGCTCCGGGAAGAGCTCTTCCGTTTTCTTGTTTCAGTAGTTTGTTTGAGAGTTCTTTCGCGGGCGCCCTATGATTGTCTCATTTTTGGGCGCCCGCGTGGTTTTGATTAGATCACAGTTTTGATTCACTTTTGTTTTGGTTTTAGCTTTTAGCTGCTCCGTTTGGATTGAAGTTTTTGTCATTTCCCGTTTTGCACACGCTAACGGTCTTCTTTTTTCTTTTGTATTTATTTTCTTTTAGTTTATAGATTTATATGTATATGAATTTACAATAGCACTTAAGCCTAAACCTACCACCTACTGTTTCTAATTTACAATAACCATATTTCTTATAATCTAAATATATAAGCTAAACGTACGTCTATAAAATCTAATTTACTAAGTTCTTTAAATTTAATATAAATTTAATCTACACGATAGACAAATACAGACATTTATCTCCGACCGACTATGGTTAATAGAACTCAAAACACTTCGGTTTCATAACCATATATCATATATTATATCATATAGTTTCACAAACATATATCGTACAGACATATCGTCGACCCAGTATGGTTAATTGAACTTAGAACACTAGTTTCACAATGTTTGAAAAATATATACACTAACATACTGATGGGTGGCAATCAATAAACGTAACAATACATATTACAATGCATAACACAATACAATACAGTGGATGAAAACAATGGAGTACAATAGAACACTCAATATACAAAACACAATACAATAAGTTCAGTAAACAAGCACGGGAATTTGTAGAGAAGAATCAAAATATGTGTGCAACTCAATAGAATTTGGGCATTTGCAGGTGAGCAGCAACAACTAATATAATGGTGATTGTAAAATCGTAAATTGTTTCAAATAGTTTATTTGATTGGAGATTTGGCAGGAAACAGTGATTTTAGACAAATAATGTTTGCTTATAAAGAATTTATCAAGAATGGAAATTTTGAGCAAGAGTTGTAATGTGAGAGAAATTTATCGTGAAACAGTGAAGTATTTGCGGATCGTGCTACTGAGAGCTGTTCCTTACCTGCGGCGCATCTGCTGTGGGAGGAGCTGGAACTTTGGGATGTGTGTTTCTTGTGTAGGTGTTTCCATGGAGGTTTGAGGAAGATAATGTCGGAGGGGAGTTTTTTAGTTTTGTGGTGTGTTGGTTTAGTGTAGTATTGAAGGTATGGGAGAAAGAGGGGATGTGTGTTTGTGTCAGTGAAGATGGCTTGGATTCTTTCCGTGGCAATTGTGTGGATAGTGGATGTAATTGTTTTGGTGTTGTGTGAGAGTAGTACATTAGCGTAGGCGTCACCAGGGGGCGGTTTTAAGGCTGTTCTGATAAAATAGTTTTCCGCCCTAGTAAGGAGTTCACGGGTTGTTTCGGGCGCTGTCGCCCAGACTTCCCATGCGTAGAGCCCTGTGCTTCTGATGCAACAGAGGTAGAGATTAATTTTTGTTTTTTCTTTTAGTGAGCGACTTCTGAATAGTGGCAGTAAAGAGGTGTTTCGCCACGTCATCTTTTTTCGGCCTTCTTTGAAATGGGTTTTCCAGGTGAGCCTGCGGTCAAAGATTACTCCTAAGTATGTTACGGTGTTTTGCCACGGAAGAGTGTGAGCATCTAGGCGGATGGGAGCGATTGTGTGCGTGTTGTGTTTGAGTTTGTGTGTGATGGCACACAAACCTGGCATTTCTGTGCATTCAGCGCGAGGCCGTTTTCCGCACTCCAGTTCGAAAGAGCGTTTGCGGCACGCTGAAGCCTTTTTATGGCAATGTTTATTCGGCTGTCTTTTACTGCATATGCTAGGTCGTCAGGATATATGAAGTCTTTTACTCTAGCAATGGTAGGCGCATCATTTAGGAAAAGAGAAAATAGAAAAGGCGAGAGAACGGCGCCCTGGGCGACGCCGGCTTCAATGGGTCGGGATGAAGAAGTGAATAATTGGTATTTAACTGAAAAGTGACGATGAGAAAGATAGCTAGTGATTAAGTTAAGTATGCGAGGTGGAATGTAAGGGCGTAGTTTGTGAAGAAGTAGTGGGTGATGGACTGTGTCAAATGCAAAAGAAAAGTCAAAGAAAAGAGCAGGGAGAGAACAATGGCGATTTAGAGTTGAAGAGGCGACAAAAGTGAAGCGAAGCGCCTGCATCGCAGAAGAGCGTTTTTTGCGAAAACCGAATTGCGTCTCCCTAATGATGCCTTTCATCTCGAGGTCCCGTTGGATTCTCTTGAAAATTATTTTTTCCAGGAGTTTTTCGAGAATCGGCAGGAGAGATATAGGCCGATAATTTTCCGGAAGACGCGAGTTTTTATTCGGTTTCGCAAGCAGTATTACGGTGGCCGCTTTCCAGATGGAAGGAAAGTACTGCACGGATATGCAGGCAGTGGAAATTTGTGATAGGAAATGGGCGGCCCTGAGAGGTAGATGCTTGAGCATGTCACCTGAGAGCTTGTCCGGGCCTCCCGATTTCTTCGTGTTGATGTTTTTTAGTAGATCTCGTACCTCATCCGCTTTGATGTGCCAGTCGGACGAAATTTCCGTTGGAGGTGAAGGATCGAAGTGAATTTCCGCGGCGGTGGTTGGGAGCTGCAGCGGGTTTGCTATGGCTGGGGGCGAGTAGCGTTTCTCGAGTGAGTCGGCGAAAATTTCTGCTTTGATGATCGTATGTGGGTGGAAGTCCATTTGGGCGTTCCAGGGCTGTTATAGCTGGAGTTTGATTTCGGAGGGCCCGCTGCAGCTTCCATAGGTCCTCAGCATTGTTTATTTGCGAGTTCTTAACATACTCTTCCCACATCGCAGACCTATGCTCCCGCAGAATTAGCAGGCTGTTCGCTGTGGACAGGTTGCTCCGCTTATGTAATAAGCCTCGCAGCATGCCCAGGCGTTGCCATGCTTTTTGCGAGACAGCGTCCGCGAGTTCGCGGAAAGTTAAAGCGCGTTCAAGCGTAATGCCGAGATACTTAGTGCTTGCGCTCCATTCAATATTAGAATTGCATTGCGCGAGTGGCCGCGGCGAAGCGCATTTATATCTGCGTGTGAAGAGCACCGCCGTGCTCTTTTCCACGTTGACTTTGACGGGCCAGCGCCTTAGCCACTCCTGGATCAGAAGTAAATGTTGATCCAAATATTTAACAAGCAGATCCGCTCTTTTGGACGTGGTTATTACAGCCGTATCGTCTGCGTACATGGCGATTTCTGTCTGGGTAGAGGTTGGTATATCACGCACATACAGGCAGTAGAGCACCGGAGAGAGGATACTCCCCTGAGGCACCCCCGCCCGTATGCGGCGAGTAGTAGATTTTGCGTTCAGAATCGTCACTTGAAACGATCTGTTCGCAAGGTAGGAGGGGATCAGGTAGACTATATAGGAAGGAAAGTTGGCGGAGACAAGTTTGGCGAGGAGGCCGTCGTGCCAGACCTTGTCAAAGGCGCTGGCGACGTCAAAGAAAGCGCCGCCTGTAAGCCGCCGCTCGTTAAAGTTGCGCCGAATTCTATTTACTATGCGCACTAGCCAATGAGTGCTGCTGTAGTGCGCCCTAAAACCAAATTGCTAATTATTTATAAAGGCTTGCTTTTCTGTGTGGTTTAAAATTCTCTTAAGGAGAATTTTCTCAGCATTTGCCGAGCGTGTTTAAGAGGCTAATGGGCCTATACGACTGCGGCAATTTCTTATCCTTTCCTGGTTTAGGAAAATTAAGCACATGAGCATGCTTCCATTGAGCCGGGAAGAGTTGGAACAAGATAATTGCGTTAAACAAACACACAATGTAAGTTATGGCACATTGCGGGAGCTTTTTAAGGACGTCATTTGTAATGCCGTCTGGCCCTGGCGCTTTTCCTCTCCGTAGGGCGGCGATGGCGTCCGCTACTTCCGCGGCATCCGTGAGCTCCGGCTCGTCTGCGGGGGCGTGCACGGCCTCTGCGACGGTGCAATACACGCTCTCGGCGTGCTCCGCAGGCGGCTGCTCCTCGACCGGCTGGAATTGCGACTCGAGTGCGTCAGCGAAAAGCTCCGCTTTGTCCTCGTTCGCCTCCACGTCGCCGTTCGCATTACGCAGCGGCGGCACTGTAACAGATGATTTCGTTAATGCTTTCGTTAGTTGCCATAAAGAGCGGTCCTCCGGCGACAGCTTTTTCAGCGGGTTTCCCCACTTTGTATTTCTGTACTCAGTTAAGGCGTCATCTACATGCCGCCTTAGCTGGTTCAGAATAAGCTTGTCGGCCGGATGACGCGTGCGCTGCCATTCATAGATGGTGTCGTAGAACCAAGTGTGTCCGAATACGCTAGTCAAGTTGTAGTTGCCAAGAAGAAAGACGGATCACCGAGAGTTTGCATAGACTATAGGCGATTGAACAAAAATATTGTAAAGACAGATATCCACATCCATTAATAGAAGACGTTCTAAACAAACTTTGTGGCGTCCGAGTGTTCAGCACTTTGGATCTAAGGAATGTTTTCTTCATGTCAGCATTCACTCAGAAAGTGGGAAGTATACACCTTTTTTGACGCACACAAGACATTTTCAAATTGTGAAGGTTCCATTTGGTCTTTGCAACTCCCCCGCGATGTTTTAAAGATTTATTAATAGTGTGTTATGGAAACTCATTCAAGATAAGATCGTTTTTCAATACATTGGTGATTTCTGGATGTGACGTGAAGTAAAAAAGCTTTACATCGTCTTAAACGTGTTCTAGACGTTGCTGCAGAAAATGGACGGGTAGTGAAGTTCGAGAGGTGTCTGCTTTTAACAGAACTGAGTTCTTGGGTCATACGGTTGAAAACTGAAAAGTTTTCCCCTCATCTGAGAAGATTGCCGCTGTCAAACATTATCCAGAACCGAAGCCTACAGTAGATTTTCAAAGTTTCGTGGGACTAAGTGGATATTTCAGTAAATTCGTGCCGCCCTGTTTTTGCGCTGAATTAGCGCGACGATCCGTGGGGGAAGCTCCGGGGCTCGCTGCTCGTTTCGCCCGGCGAAGGCGGCCGCATTCAGGCTATCTGAAATAGAATCCGCAAACATTTTAGCTCCTTGCTCGATCTGTCCGTGATGGTTTCCGCGACTGGGAGGCGTTTCTCCAGTTCTTTCTGAGAGGCCAATTAGTGCGTTTGCGGGCGGTTGGCAGTGCAGGGGACGGAAATGTGCCGCCGCGCCCCATCTCAGCCAATACTGGGAGGTGATCTGATGAGAGCTCACATCCTGTGAGGAGATGGATGGGAGCATCAAAGTCGCGAGTGACGGCTATGTCGAGTACATGTGGCCGTCTCGCGTTGGCAGGGAAATGGGTGGGTTGCGCCGGACCTATCACCTCGTAGCCGTGCGTTTCCGCGTAGTTTTTCAACTTGCGGCCGCGAGGAGTGGAGATGTGGGAGTTCCAAGACGGGTGTTTCGCATTGAAATCACCCGCGAGAAAGGTAGGAACGCGGGCGTGCGGTTCTAGGAGAGCGTCTAGATCGCTCTGCTCTAGTGAAGCACTGCCCGCCGGCGGGCAGTTGGCCGAGATGATGCGCAGCGGGCCCTTTCTCGCCCGAACCGTGATCGTCGTGGCCTCCAGGAACTGTAAAGAAGGTAAGGCAGATTCGTGATGCGCGATGTCGCGTCAGAGGAGACCGCCGGAGGGCGGCGGTTAGCGTCGCCTCGTCCGTTGAAACGGAACGCCGCAAATAATAACCAGCAACTTCCGCGCATTGCCAACCGAGTACGTGTGGTACTCGATCGTCTTCTCGCGCAATAGGTTGACGGAGGCCGTGTAATCCTCCATCGTCGCCGCGCGGAGGCGCACGGCTTCCCCGGTCGCTTCAGCAGCGATCGGTTCGCCACACACACCCCGCAGCGCCTCGAGAAGGGAGAACACGTCTCCGCTCCCGTACACGAGAATGGGGGGAGGGCGTCGCTGTCTGCGGACGAGCGTGAAGCCGTCCGCGTCGTCTTCTTCAGCTCCCGCGGCGTCGGCCGCCGGGTCTGGGGTCGGCATCAGCGTGTTCGCGTCGACGTGTTGGCCGACGTGTTGACGTCGGTGTCGCCGCGGCAGTGGCCGGGGCGAAGCCCGACGATGAAGCCGCAGCTGCGGCGGCTGGTCGTGAAGCGGAGGGTCCGCTCCCGTCAGCATTCCTGCGAACAGAAATGGCGTTTAAGGTAGCGCATATGCGCTCCGTTGACGGCGTACCGACGCGCATGCGCTTCGGCGTCCCCGTGCGGCGTCGCTGCGAGCGCCCGCGGCCGCCACTTCCGCCCTCCGAAGGGGTGTGGAAGTCGCTGCCGGGCGACGGAGCGTGCGCCGACATGACTAATACGGCCAAAAGGGCCTCGCCTCGCTACATTTTTGCTCAAGTCCTAAAAAGGACTGTTTCCCTCGGTGGCCGGAGCTCTTCACAGGCCGGAGCTCTTCTCCGGTGCTAGCACAACCACTATAGCACAATCACATCAAACCAAGTGGAATATTTAGTACTCATTTATTACTAATTTATTACCCAAAAATTAAATTTATTACTCCTCCCGTTTCTGAAATAAAGGTGGTTGTGTTAGCTTGACTGTCACGCTAGCACAACCCAAATTAAAAAATGAGCTAAATCGATCAAAACTAATTCGAATGTTTAGAGCATATTTATTACTAATTTATTCCTCTAAAATGAAATTTATTACTCATGCGGTTTACGAAAAAAATATTGTCAAACACAATTAGTTATGCAACCCGCACGACATTCGCGAATATTACTGAATAGTACCAACGACAAAAACACTAAAGCCAATTACAAAAATACAATTAAAATCAATAGTACACATTCAGTTCTAATTTTTAACACCAAAAACAAATTTTAAATGTGAAAACGACTTAAATAAATGTTGTAAAGACTGAATCGTAATGGTAAAAACATACAAGAGATTCAAATTCAAAAATAGAGAGAACCAACGAGCACAATCGCATTAAACCAAACACACAATTAACAGACGTGTCACACTGTTATTTAAAACTAATTGGAAATTTATTACTCCTGTTGTTTACGAAATAAATATTTTTTTAGCATGACATACTTATCAAAAAACGCACGATATACATGAAGTAATTTATAGAGCATAGTAACCCACAAGCAAATAAAACCTATTCAGTACGAAATTAGACGTTTACTTCTGGTTTTGGAACCCTGGGAACAAAATATAAACGTGTAATCGCATGAAATTATTATTGTATAAACTGCATCGTAATGGTCAAAACATGCAAGAGATTCAAATTCAAAAATAGAGAGAAACAACGGGCACAATCGCATTAAACCAAACACACAATAAACAGACGTATCACACTGCTATTTAAAACGAATTAGAAATTTATTACTCCTGCTGTTTACGAAATGAATAATTATAAAAACGACATACTTATGCAGAAACGCACGGTATTCATGAAGTTATTTTAGAGTATAGTGAGCCACAAACAAATGAAACCTATCCTGTAGAAAATTAGACATTATGTTCTGTTATCTACACATAGTAACAAATTATGAACGTAGGATAATGGACGTATCACATTGCTATGTCTTAAATGCGTTTCCACGTTCATAATTTGTTACTATGTGTAGATAACAGAACATAATGTCTAATTTTCTACAGGATAGGTTTAATTTTCTTGTCGGATACTATACTCTATAAATCACTTCATGTATATCATGCGGGTTTTGCTACGTATGTCGTTCTATAAAATTATTTATTTCGTACACAACAGGAGTAATAAATTTCTAATTGGTTTTAAATAGCAGTGTGATATGCCTGTTAATTGTGTTTGGTTGAATGCGATTGTGCTCGTTGGTTCTCTCTATTTTTGAATTTGAATCTCTTGCATGTTTTTACCATTACGATTCAGTCTTTACAACATTTATTTAAGTCGTTTTCACATTTAAAATTTGTTTTTTGGTGTTAAAAATTAGAACTGAATGTGTACTATTGATTTTAATTGTATTTTTGTAATTGGCTTTAGTGTTTTTATGTCGTTGGTACTCTTCAATAATATTCGCGAATGTCGTGCGGGTTCCATAACTAATTGTGTTTGACAATATTTTTTTCGTAAACTGCATGAGTAATAAATTTCATTTTAGAGGAATAAATTAGTAATAAATATGCTCTAAACATTCGTATTAGGTTTGATCGATTTAGCTCAATTTTTAATTTGGGTTGTGCTAGCGTGACAGTCAAGCTAGCACAACCACCTTTATTTCAGAAATGGGAGGAGTAATAAATTTAATTTTTGGGTAATAAATTAGTAATAAATGAGTACTAAATATTCCACTTGGTTTGATGTGATTGTGCTATAGTGGTTGTGCTAGCTTGACATGGCCGCTGCCGGTGAGCGAATCCCAGTAGAACGCGAGAGAGTTTGCTTGTGCAGTTTTGTGAACGCACGTAAGATGCAATGTACGTTCACGCCACCGCAGTGCAGCCATCCCTACCCTTACGGACATCTATGGCCAATCCTGCAACATGAAAAAGAAAAAACAGATCAGTTAGATTTTAGCCAACTGGCGCGCGCATTGCGTGTGCTGAAATTCAAACTCATATTTCAAGTCTCATTTCGTTGTTTCAGATTTCTCTTACTCCAGGAATTGTTTCGGTCGCTTATACTTCGCCCGTTAATCGGGATCGTATGAAGCGACCTCGGAAATGAGAGTGTTTTCCGAGTCAGCGGCTTTTCTGAAAAATTTAGATGTAATGATTTTGAAATGTTCTTTTAGCAGTGGCATTGAAACATCGCGATGCAAAGTTTGAATTAAAGTGTACTTAGGGGCGCAGAGGGCGGCACTAAGACATTCATTCTGAACTACTTGTAGTTTATTTAAACGATATTCTGCATCAATTGCCCAGCTAGGGCATGCGTAGTCCATTTGTGGCCTAATAATTGCTTTATAAAGCGTGAGGCAGTTTGCCGTTGACAGTTTGCTCCGCCTATGAAATAAGCATCGCAAGCGGACTCTGGTCTGCCGCGCTTTCTTCCGCACGTTATCTATGTGCAGGCTGAAAGTGAGTGAGCTATCTAATGTCACTCCTAAATACTTGACATTTTTGGCCCAATTGATTACGTCTCCACAAAGAGCGAGCGGTCTCGGCTGCGTGAATCTGTCTCCGTGTGAAAAGCACAGCTGTGCTCTTACTCACATTGACTTTGACCCGCCACAGCTTCAGCCACTACTGGATCTGAAGTAAATGTTGATCCAAATACTTCTGGAGAAGCTCGATCTTTTTCGACGTGGCTGGTCCACGTCCTGACGGGGGGATGCAGAGAGGGCTCTCAAGTATTCTTTTCTTTCACCAGACATTTTTTCTTCTCCCCATATATCATTCTCGTTCCTTTATTACATCCTTTCTCTTTTCTTCTCCCTCTTCTATTTCACTGGCCCCCTGTGTATGCTGAACGCCCACCCATGTGTTTGCCGTGCATGGCGACCCGTGACGGAGGGAATGTGTGTCCTGGCGGTTGAGGAGTCTGTTTGTTTCGCCACTACTTACCTTGTGCTACGTTCTGCTTTGCACTAAGGGATACGTTGACGACGTAT
The DNA here is from genome assembly GCA_011170035.1 of Teleogryllus occipitalis. Taxonomy (NCBI): domain Eukaryota; kingdom Metazoa; phylum Arthropoda; class Insecta; order Orthoptera; family Gryllidae; genus Teleogryllus; species Teleogryllus occipitalis. Next base: position 65,509 of record BLKR01004744.1, on the reverse strand, counting down.
TTTGGGGAACATTCCTTGTAGGCTTCAACACGCTTGCTTTGGCCTCGGACTCTTCCTGACGGGCGGTCGGGAGCTAACCCACTCCCGATCAATCGGCTTGGACTAGGTCTTGTACTGAACTTCAGGGTGAGCGGGGGGGATACACGGTGGTGCAGCGCTGTGCTATTCCCCCACTATATCTCCGTGGCAACCCTGGCACTCCGATGGAATGTCCCTTTGTTGGGCTCCGTGGTGGGTGGGGACCACGGGGATGAACTCAATATCCATCTTCATAGATACTAAACCTTCTCCCCCGCCCTCTTCCGCAAGGAAGAGGCGATGTCCAGAGAGAACTATTGATTTAAATAGTTTCTTTTTAAAAGAGGAAGACCGACCGAAGAAGCCTAGATTCCTCCTCATGGCATGCGCCGAGGAAGGAAAAACATTCAAATCCGTCAGTGCTGTTCGTTTGGCGCGCGCCATAGAGGAAACCTTTGGAAAGCTGCAAGCTGTGGTGCGACAAAGGAATGGTACCATTCTACTTGAAGCACGTACAGATGACCAGGTTGTGAAAATTATGAACACTAAGCAGATTGCCGGCCTCCAGGTGGATGTGACCACACACCCTACATTAAACCTCTGTAAGGGAGTGGTCAACCACGAAGACTTTTCAACGGAGAGTGAGGAAGAACTAGTTTCGTTTTTTAAAGACCAAGGCGTGACTGATGTGTATACAATCAAGAGGAGGGAGCATGGGCGAGAAATCCCCACTTCCACTCTTATCTTGACCTTTAATCTTCCTACTCTCCCTGAGAAGATTTCGTGCGGTTTTTATAACCTCCACGTCCGACAGTGCGTCCCTAACCCTTTGAGGTGCTTCAAGTGCCAGAGGTTTGGCCACACACAGCAGCGGTGCATGGCAGACACCCCCGTGTGGTGTGGGAGATCTACACACGAACCTGAACCCTGCGACATTGCACCGCATTGTGTTAACTGCGAAGGTGACCATCCGGCCAATTACAAACAATGCCTAACCTTTTTAAGAGAGAGGGCAATCCAGAAGATCCGAGCTGCTGAGAAGGTATCATTTCCCAAGGCCAAACGTCGGTATCTATCAAGGAACCCCGTTGATCTGTCTCGCTCCTTCTCCGCCGCTGTGAAGGTTAGGACTGCGGGGGTAGCAGCGGGTTGTCAAACGGAACGAGCTATCCCCCAAGTTGTGAGTTTCGCTTGTCAGGTGTCTCCACTGGACCTCCCTGTGGATACCTCACCCCTGCAGGGTGGGAGAGTGATTACCCCGACAAAATACAAGAAAACTGAAAAAAGAGCTCAGCCTTCGCAGAAGACCAAACCTCTTCCTAATGTTTCAATGGAAGTTGATAGACGAACACCTACGTCAGACCCGGTCAATAGAAAACAAAAGGCAACAACACCTAACGAAACTCGCACTGAGCGAGCACCCAGCCCCTCTGGGAATGTCAAGGAGGTTTCGTCCTCGGATGAAACTCCCGTTGGGGCGGAATCCCGATCATCCGGCTCCCAACGCCGGAGGAAAAAAGAAACCTAATTATTCTTCATGGCTCTTATGTCATGGATGTAAATGGTTACTCCTCGCGGCGGGACGATCTCAAGCTGTTGTTCTCCCGTCACAATAGTCTTGTAATCTGTCTCCAAGAGACTCATCTCACTCCGAGCCGTCCCTTGTCTCTTCGTGGTTTTTCCCCCTACAGGTTCGATGTGGATGATGGCCTCCGTGCTCATGGCGGTGTCGCTTCATTGGTTCATGATTCGCTGCTGTCTTCAGAGGTACCTCTTCAGACCGACTTCCAAGCAGTGTGTGTGCAGGTCACCTTCCATCCCTCACACTCACTGTTTGCAATATCCACATCCCTCCAGGGCTGAGTGTATCTGCTCACGAACTTTTGGGTTTGATCAACCAACTGCCCTCTCCGTTTGTGATAGTCGGGGATGTAAATGCCCACAGTCCTCTCTGGGGCTCTTCCCGCACTTGTCCGAGAGGTAGTGTATTAGAATCGGTTATAGACTCAGCGAACCTGGTTACTTTGAATTCCGGTGAACCAATTCACTTCGCCATCGCCACAAACTCAAGCACGTGTATCGATCTATCACTCTGCAGCACTTCTCTTGCAGCCGTTCTGCAATGGTACATCCTAGATGACATGTACGGAAGCGACCATTACCCGATTATCGTCCACATTGATGGGCTAGCCCGTGGGCTGGCGCGCCCCCCTCAATGGTGTGTCAGACGTGCTGACTGGCTGACATTCCAAGCGAACGTCAGTGTATCGGACGAGGAGTTTGTCAGTGTGGAAGAAATGGCAGCACATTTTAACAAAGCTGTATTACGAGCTGCGGACATTGCAATCCCCAAGTCGACTGGTAAATCGCGACACCCTTTCGTCCCGTGGTGGAACTCGGATTGCTCAAGGGCTGTTAGTGCTCGTAAGAAACGTTTGGCGAGATTAAAACAGTATCCAACCGCGGATAACTTAATCGAGTACAAAAGGTTCAGAGCAAAGGCGAGGAGAACCATTTTAAAAAGTAAAAATGCATCATGGAGGTCATACGTCTCCTCTTTGAATTGCCAAACGCCACCACGTCTGGTATGGAGGAAGGTGCGTCAAATCAAAGGATATCCTTCCTCAAACTCTGTGCCAGGTCTTCTAAAAAATGGTCAGGTTATCACAGCTCGAGACGCCATTGCAGAGGTACTTGCGACTCATTATGAAAAAACGTCGAGTTCGTTAAACTATGCTCCAAATTTCATTCTTCTCAAAGAAAGAATGTAAAACCGCGCTTTGGATTTTTCTAGCAGAGCACATGAGGATTATAATACCCATTTCTCCATGTTTGAAATGAGTTCTGCTCTAATGCTTGCGAAAAGAACCACACCAGGTCCAGACCAAATTCACAACTTAATGCTGCAACATCTTCCCGAAATGGCCATGCAATTTCTTCTCCGACTCTTTAACCGTACTTGGGAAGAGCACACCATCCCTACCTTTTCGCGAGAAGCCATCATCGTCCCAGTTCCCAAAGAAGGCAAAGATCGATCACTGCCATCAAGTTATCGACCTATCTCTCTCACAAGCTGCGTATGCAAAGTTCTGGAACGCATGGTGAATCAGCGTCTGGTCTTGACCTTGGAGTACAAAAATCTGTTGACGCCAATCCAAAGCGGGTTTAGAAGAAACCGTTCAACCTTGGACCACCTCGCTTCGTTGGCAACAGCTGTTTGTACATCGTTCGTCTTGAGGCAACATCTTGTGGCCATATCATTCGACATAGAAAAGGCCTACGACACCACCTGGAGGCATGGCATTCTGCAAACCCTGCACTCTTGGGGATGTAGGGGGGACGTCGTCTTCAGGACGTCGTTACTGACGCCGTCTGGGCCGGGAGCTTTTTTAGCTTTCAGCTCTGCAATGGCCGCTTTATCTTCTGCTTTATCTGTAAAACTCGGCTCGTCGGCGGGCGCGTGCAGTGCCGCCATCACCGTTTGTTGCACTTCGACAACGTGCGGGATTGGCGGCGCCTCCTCTACCGGCTGAAACTGAGATTCTAAAGCATTAGCAAGGAGTTCCGCTTTCGCCTCGTTCGACTCGGCGAATTCTCCTGGGCTGATTTGCAGCGGCGGCACTGTCACTGGATTCCTGGAAAGCATGCGGGAAATTTTCCACAGTAAATTATCTTCAGGTTTGAGGCCTGATAGAAATTTTTCCCACTTCTGATTGCGAAATTCAGCTAGTTAGATTTCAACTTTCCGCTTCAATCGATTTAGCTCTCGCTTATCAGCGGGGTGCCGCGTGCTCTGCCACATTCTACGCGCTCTGTTTTTCCTGGAAATTAAATGAATGAGAAAAGGAGTTAATGGCTGCTCCTTCTTAGAGGAGCGTTGCTTCTCAGCTGCGGCGTTGAGGCTGTCAGTCACAGCTTCGGCGAATTTAGCTGCTCCAGTTTCAATCTGCTGCGGATCTGAAAGAGCGGATGCGTCTGGAATGCGCTGCTGCAGCTCCATCTGAAATTGTTGCCAATTTGTGCGCCGCTTCTGTGTCGTAGGTGCAATAGACAGTGCAGCGCCGCCGCGTCTCATCTCTGCGATTACTGGGAAGTGGTCTGAGGAGAGTTCGTAGGTTGTGATTGGAATGGGTAGTGAAGTTTATGGCAAAGCGCGATATCTAAAACATCGTGCTTGCCATTCGTCTGGTTGGGATATAAGGTAGGTGTAGCGGGAGCAAAAGTCTCGCAGCCGTTTGCGTCAGCAACTGCTTTCAGCTTACGGCCGCGAGGGCAGGTGATGCGGGAACTCCAGGCCGTGTGTTTGGCATTAAAATCGCCAGCCACAATTGTTGGGGTTGTGTTTGCCTCGACTCGTTCTGCAATATCTGCAGCTAGTAGGGCGCACGTTTCCGCGGAGCGGTCGGGACGAGCGTAGAGAGAGACAAGGCGCAGCGGCCCGCGCTCCGTCTGCACAACAGCAGTGGCCTCGGCGTGCTGCAGCTGCGGAAGAACTGAAACATAATGATTTATGTTGCGTCTAATTAATATTGCTGTTCCGCCTCCTCTATGGGCGTCCGTCGTATTAGCTGCTTGTGCCGCTCTGACCTTCTGGTAGCAGATATAACCTGGAATATAAAGAGAAAGATACGGGCTTAGCCATGTTTCACCCAGCATCATAACAGAAATATGCCGAGCGAGAAAGCTGTGTAGTTCTGACTGCTTCGCTCGCGCGCAGATGCCGTTGCAGTTCCAGAAAGCAACGGTGCAGCTGTTCCTGTAAAAAGAAGGAGAAGCGGCCATTATTTAAGGAACAGAGGTACGAGGTGCGGGCGAGGACGAGGAAGAGCGTGCCTCATCCGCCGCTTCCGCCGCAGCGGCCGCCGTCACCTCATGGGAGTGCACAAGTAGTTGTGTCACTACCACTTTGAGGATGGTCGCCGGTCACTGAGCAGGATTGCAGCCGGATACTGCTCGCATGAGCACCTGCGTCACACGCACTAAGTCGATCCCGTTGCGGGCGAGATCGTCAATAGTGCGGTGTAGCACGCGCTCCTGCTCGCTCAGAGAGGAGGGAACGGGGATTGCCTCCGCCGACCTCCTCCGCCGCTCCACGCGGGCGGTGCGCTCCTTGCGGGCCGTGTCGGCGGCCGCCGGCTGGCGCTCCCGGGGTTGGCGGGTGCGTGGGACCAGGGCGAGTAGGACCGCTCCTGGCGTCGCTGCTGCCGTTGGCCGCGTGGGCGTCCGCGTCGCTGCGTACGCTGAGACCGCGGTGGCTGCGGTGGTGGTTGCGGCGGTGGGGTGGTGGTGCGGCGGCGCGAAGGTTCGCGCTCCCGTGAGGGAGAACGCGACGCCTCCGACCGCGCGTCGACCGCTCGCCTCTTGAATGCCAGCACGCCGCCGGCGATCCCGCTTTTGCCGCTCGTGACGCTGCTGCTGGGCCTGGTTACCCCTGAAACAGCGGCGCTTGTACTCGGGGCAACCCTTGTACTTCGCGCCGTGGTTATCGCCTTGGCAGTTGGAGCAGTTACGCTCCTCCGCCGGGGGGTTAGCCCCAGCGGGCACTGCGCGGCGTCGTGGGCATCCCCACAGTTTCTGCAGCGCGTGCGGCGCTTGCTGTTCCGTGCCACGTGTCCGAAATCCAGGCAATTGTGGCACTGCAAGGGCCCGCGCGGTGGCCGATACACCTCCACGCGTACTACGTCACCTCCCGGAGCGCCAGGTGGAGCTCCGAATCCTGCAGCGTGGCGATGACCAGGGGAAGTGGTCTGCCCCGTCGTCCCGGCCGCTGGCTACAGATCCGCTCCAGCTTCCGCACCTGGAACCGAACACATTTCAGGTTATAGTGGAGTGCCTGGAAAGAGCTCCAACGGAATGCCCCGCAAAACAAACCGCAGGAACTTCTCGTTCTCTGTGGAGTACGTGTGGTACTCCACAGACCTCTCTTCCAGAGCGGCCATAACATCTCGGTGCGCCTCAAGCGTCTCGCGCCGAACCTTGACGGCGTCGCCGGCCACCTCTGCGGTGACCGCGGCGTCGCCGCCGGCCGCGTGCGAGGCCTCGAGGAGACCGAAAATGTCGGCCACCCCTTACAGAAAGATGGGGGGTGGGCGGCGGCGGCGGGAGACGATCGTGAACCCATCCTCCTCCTCCTCTTCTGCTGCTGCGCCGGGTGCGGCGTCAGGCGTCGTGGCGGCGGCGGGCGCCGCGTCAGGAAGCGGCGATGCGGCGGCGGGCTGCGCGGCGGCCGACGTGGAGGGCCCTGCGCCCTGCTCTCCGCTCTGCGGTCTCCTCCTGTTGGCCGGAGTCTTCTTGACGCAAATGCGCTCGGTGGAAGGGGAATCGCCCCGTCGTTTGACGGTTCCTCGCTCCGTCGTGCGCCCGCTAGCCCTTCCACGCGCACCATTCCCACCCGCAGACGGGGTGGCGAACGTTGTCGACGGGGCTGAGCTCGCCGGCGACGACATGTTGTTTATAAAAGCTCAAAGAGAGCTTTTATAACAATAGCCCTAAAAAGGGCTGTTTGGTAAAAGAAGCGCGCCCTGAGAAGGGCGAGGCTACGCTTTTTGCTCTTTAGCTCTTAGAAGGGCTGATAATTCCCGCGGCGGCAGAAACTCCCTCGGCCGGCGGAGCGCTCCTCGGGTGCGTCCGCTCTCCTCGGCGTCCGGCAACGGCGACGGCTTAGTTGGGGTGCTGGAGTACGCCTGCTCCTTACAGGAGCTCTTCATACCTCGTGTTTTTGGTGGTTTGAGTTTTGGAGCTTCATGTTTCCGTCCAGCATACGTGATGGGGATTTTGGATAACGGGGTATTTTTTGTTGGATTTCTTTGATTGGGTAAGGAGGGGAATTGCGTGTAGGGAGGGGAAGGAAGGTATAAGGCGAGGAGTGGCGGGGCAAGGAGAGGTTGGGTAGGAAGATTTTTCGAAGGTGTTGGCTGATGGTGGTTTTATTTAAATTAGTCGTGGTCGTTCGTGTCGTTCTTCTTTAAGGTCGTGCTAGTCAATTGTCATTTGTTGTGGTCGTCATCTGGGGATCTCCGTCGTTCTTCAGGTCGGTGGAGGTGGCAGTTGGAGGATGTCCAGTGGGTGTCTTTTCGTTCTGTGTCGCGGGGGGTTTCTGGTGATATGGAGGTGGCATGTAAGTTGGTAATTGTAAGTAGGATCGGATAGGAAGTTTTGGATGTGGGTAATGGCGGAGTTATGTATATAGGTGTTTATGTGTGGGATATTGTGGAGAGTTCTGATGTCGTTATATCTGGTAAAGAAGCTGGGTCGGAAGATTCATCTTATTATTCTATTTTCTATTTTCAGGATGCGGGTGTGATTGACTTGGGCTGTACAGGACCAGGTGGGATGTGCATAGGTAATGATAGGACGGATATAGGTGTAGTAGGCGGCTAGTTTCTTCTTTATAGGTAAGGTTGTGTGTGTTAGGATAGGGTACAGGGCATTGATTATTCTGTGGGATTTCATTGGTATTTGTTTAATGTGGTAGGTCCAGAGGAGGCGGCGGGTGAAATGGATGCCAAGGTATTTGATGTGGGGTTGCCAGGGGAGTTGTTGTTGGTTTATGTGGAGAGGAGGAGGAGATGGTAGGTTGTGTTGGTTTGAGAATACTATTGCTTGGGTTTTGGTGGGGTTGATAGAAACGTTGTTTTGAGTAGCCCAGGAGTGGAGGGAGTTAAGGGCATTTGGGTAAGGGATTTTTCTAGGGATTTGTAGGAAGCAAGGAAGGCAAAGTCATCAGCGTATAGGAAAGCTTTGACACCGCGGGTGGGGGGATATCATTGTTGTATAAGGAAAAAAGAGTGGAGGATAGCACGGCGACCTGAAGGACGCCGGCTTGGATTGGGTAGTGGGGTGAGTTTTTGTTTAGGTGTTTAAAGAAGAATTGGCGGTCTAGGAGGTAGCTTTGTTGGAGAGAGAAGAGATGCGTAGGAACGTAAGGACGAAGTTTCATTAGAAGGACGCTGTGGGATACGGTGTCATAAACTTGGGTGAGGTCGGTGAAGACGCAGGGAATCTGTTTTTATCATGGAGGGGGGTAGCAATAGAGAGGGCCATATTTAGGGTTTGGAGGGCTGCTGAGCGGCCCTCCCGGAAACCGAATTGAACTGGGCGAATGATGGGATTGAGGATGGGGTATAGCCGGAGAAGGATTATCTTTTCAAAGATTTTACTAAGGATCAGGAAAAGGCTAATGGGGCGGTAGTTGGAAGGGAGCTGATGGTTTTTACCAGGTTTAGGGATCATGGGTACGCGGGCGATTTTCCAGGGTGTGGGGAAGTAAGAAAGAGAAAAACATGAGTTTAGAATTTTGGATATTAGGTCAATGGTGTTTTTAGGATGATGGTGTAGTTGCGAGGGAAGGATTCCGTCAGGGCCAGGGGATTTATTTGGTTTTATGGATTTGATTACCTGGACTATTTCGTTGTTGGTGTTGGTGTAGTGGCGTTGGTTAAGGGAATGGCTTGGGGATCTCACGTATCTTAGGATTACTGTATCTGGGATAGGTATGTTAGGGGGAAGGATTGACGCGGCCAGGGTCTGGGCGAAAGTGTTAGTTATAGTTTGCGGGTCAAACGTGAGGGTGTTAGTGGATTTTTTATGGGGTTTTTGATGGGATGTACTCTGATAGTTCTGATGACTTTATGTAGGTGCTCGGGGCTGCTTTTGTACGTCAGTAGTCTATCGTATTTGTGGTTGTCGTAATGAAGTAGTTGTCTATGTATTTGTCTTTGTAGTTGTTTCATTGTTTGTTCATTGTCTTCGTCTCGTCTGTGCTTGTAGTATCGTCTTTGTGCTTGTCTTTTTAGTCTTGTAGATGAGATGATGTCATTCGGAAGGGTTGGGTGGTCATTTTTGATGATGGTGGTGGATTTCCTGTATGCATTTTTTAACTGAAGGGTGAAGTGGGTTATGGACTTATCGATCTCTGTGGTTGTGGGGATATTTGGTGGGACATGGATCTTTTTGGATAGGATGTGGGAGAAGGTTTTCCAGTTGGTTTGGTGTTGTGGTGGGCGGTAGGGCGAGAAGTATGGGGTGGTGGATGTAGTGGCAAAGGTAAGTGGAAGATGATCAGAGCTATTGAAGAGATCGAATTTGGGGTATAGTGTTGTGATGTTAAGCTGGGAGGAATGGATGAGGAATGTATGTCATTTGGGTTGTCTTGAATGTAGTGGGTGGGTTCCGGGGGACTTTTCATATGAATTGATGGACGATTGTCGAAGAATTGTTCTAGAGTCCGTCTCGTTGTGTCCGTCCTTTTGCAGCCCCATTGGGTGTTCTTGCTGTTCAGGTCTCCGGATAGGATGAAGGGATAGGGGAGGTTGAGGAGCATGGTTAAATCAGAAATGGGAATGAGGATTTGGGGGCGTTTGTATGCAGAAATAATTATGGGGGTGGGCGAGGTTCCAATTAGGACGGCAGAGCACTCCAGGGCGGTGGTAGGTGGGAGTTGGTATACGGTGTGTGGGATGTGGTTGCGAACTAGGATGGCCGTGCCGCCATTGTTGGCGTTAAATCTGTCGGTTCTGTGGGTAGTGTAGTTTTGGAGGGAGAATAGGATGTTGGGTTTGAGCCAGGTTTCTTGGAGGGATATGACCGCGACGGAGTGGTCTTTAAGGAATTGATTCAGGAGAGCGTTTTTTTGTTAAGCCCGCCGCGCGCGTTCCATGTGGAAAGGGTAAGGAAGCGAGGGGAAGGAGCCATTTAGTTGAGTATTTCAACTAATTTTATAGCTGCGCAGATCAGTTTTGAGAGGGTATCTCCTGGGCCTTTGAAAATAGTGTTGATTTGGGGAAGATCTTTTAAAGGTCGGAGGATTGGAGTAGTGTGATTAGGTCTTTCAGATCTGAGGATGTTGAAGAAGAGGGTGGTTGGTTGCGTTGGTGGGGTTTGGGAGTCGGCAGAACCTGATGTGATGGAGGAGTAAGATGCATGTTGGGGTCTGAATGGAGGAAAAGTTGAGTTTGAGAAAGTGGTTGGGGGTTCATTGGAAGGGGGTTTTTGGAGTTAGGATTTTCTTTGGTTGCGAGCTTGGGTGATGTAAGGGCAATCTGGGATGAAGGAGTCTGAGGTGTAGGTCTGGCATTGTTCTGTGGGGTGGTTTAAGGAGCAAAGGGCACAAATTGTTGGTCGCCTACAGTATGTCCTGGTATGGTAGAGTCGTTGGCAGTTTTTACACTGGGGGATGCGGTCTGTCTGTAGTCCTCTGTCTTGACACTGTAGTGTCCAATGTATCTGATTGTCGCCTTTGTTTAACGTCACCTTTCGGTATTTCCACTGTAAAGATTCCCAGTGGTCTTAGTCCGTTGCTGTCCCTTTGTTGCATTTCTGCAATGTGGAAGTGAGTTACCTTTAGTTCATTAAGGTTGTCTCGTATGGTCTCTATGGGAAATTGTGGTGGTAGTCCTTTAATCATATTTTCTCTCTTGTTTCCTCTGTGGCTCTATTGAAGTGGTATGAGATATGTCTGAAGAAGTTCTGTCCTTCGTCCGTAGTCCTTAGTGTGTCAAGTCTGTCTCCAATGTTTCTATGGGCTGCCACTGTCTTCGGTGTAATCAGTAATTCCGTCCTAGTACATTTTGCAGTCAGTTGGTTGTTGCAGATTTTCATGAGTTCTTTAGTCAGTTCATCTGTGCTAAAGATAGTCTAAGTCTATTTTGTACTGTCCGATTTCGGGGACACCACGTGTACATTTTTCAATGGAGTACAGAATTGTTTATTTGAAACGGAAAACATCATTAAAACCGTTTTCTTTTTATTTACAATTTATTTGTTTTTTCGGAACCAATTTGAAACATCTGATATTGTACTATTTACTTTATTGCAAAGAATGTTCGTATCATCCGCAAAGAGAACTGTTTTTCCGTTTCGAATCGTCGAGGGCATATCGTTTACTTATAGTAAGGAGAGAATGAATCCTCGAGGAACTCCACGTTCATATGGCAAAGAGTCGGAAAGGTGTGTACATAATGTTCCATCATTCCAGTTACGTATTTCCACTCTCTGAGATCGTTGATTAAGGTACGAACATAACCAATCTAGGGCAATACCACGGATTTCACATGAATGTAATTTTGAAAGTAAAATGTCATGATCAATAACGTCAAAAGCTTTTGAGATATCTAAAAATAATCCAATAGGTGCTTCGTTATGGTCCAATGATGAGGCAACATCTTTAAGAAAAGAAAATCTGGTTGTTTCCGTTGATTTTGATTTTCTAAATCCACATTGGCATTCTGAAAGCGCATCGTGTTTACTGAGAAAGGTTTCCATTCATACGTAAAATAGTCTCTCTAATATCTTTGACACATCTGACAGAAGATACATTAGCCGATAATTTTGAATTTCATTTTTGTTGCCTTTTTTGAAGAGCTGCATAATCTTAATAGTTTTAAAAATATCTGGAAAAGTTCCGGTGCATGGATGCATTAAATATGTGAGTTAACGGGTGTATAATGGTAGGTGCACAGGTCTTTAACAAAGAATCCGGGAATTCATCTAAACCGGCTGAATTTATTTTTTAGTTTACCGATTATTTTGAGAATTTCATGGGAAGAAGTTTCGGAAACGTGCATCGTGTCTAAAAATTTTTTGGGAAATGTCTGATATTGAATTTTGTGACTGAAGACCCTTAGTGAGATCGGCAGCAATTCTCGAAAAGTATTGGTTAAAGAGACTAGCGACTATTACCGGATCGTTCACATTTATATCGGTATATTTTAAAACAACGTTCTCTACAAGGTTTCTAGTTGATTTGGTCGTATTTTTTATTATCATTCCTCATTGCTTTTAGTTTGTTATTTGAGTTTAAAATACCCTGATCGTATGTCATGATTTTAGCCTGCACTATGACTTTTCTTAACAATGATTTGTATATTTTAAAGTAGATAAGGAAATCTTGAGATACGTAATGACGTTTAGAAATGAAAGAAAGAATTCGCTTATTTTTACATGATGTTTTAATCCCTTGTGTTATCCAAGAATTGCTTTTCCGTGAAATGTTTAATTTTCTGTTTTGAAGCAAGTGTTAAAATGAAATGAAAGCGTTGAAAAAAGAAAATTATCGTTTGTATCAACAGTTATATTACACATTATAAACCGCGTCCCATGACTCCTGCATCAGGTAATCAAAGCATAATTTTAGTAAACAATCTAGTCATACGTGTAATATTTATTGTGTCTGTGATCGCATTTCTTATAATGGTAAGAATTTGTGCATCGTGGTCACTGTATCCTAAATCTTTTGTTTCAAGTTCATATCGAGTAGTAGTTTTGTTAATTATAATTTGATCGATTGCCTTCATCGAATTTAGTGTGATCCGTGTAGGTACATTAATTGTAAAATCTAAATTGAAGGAAGTAATTAAATGGAGAAACCGTTCTTTTTTGCAAGATTCGACCAGAAAAGCAATGTTAAAATCTCCGCATTCAACAATGGATTCAAAAAAGCTATTGTAGACATTGTTAAGTGTTATCTCCAGGTTTTTTAAGAACAAAATATTATCTGCAGCTCTCTTTGTTGGAAGCCTGTAAATACAAAGTAATATCACTTTTAGCAAAGTAAGGTGTACAACAGAAATTTCGAAAACATTTTCAACGGATTTTAATTCCGTCAAGGAGATAGAATCAATGTTGTTTCTAACGTAAATACAAGAACCCCCATATGTACGACCTTTATGTAATTCTCTTTCTCTTTCTCTCTCTCTCTCTCTCTCTCTCTCTCTCTCTCTCTCTCTCTCTCTCTCTCTCTCTCGCTCGCTCGCTCGCTCGCTCTCTCTCGCGCTCTTTCTCGCGCTCTCTCTCGCGCGTTCTCTCGCGCGCTCTCTCGTCTCTCCTCTCTCTCTCTCATAAATGCCTGCGAGATAAAAGTTTTGAATTTGGAAAATGCTAAGTTCATTAGGAGATAACCAATGTTCTGTAACGCAAAGAACATCTATTTGATTTAAATCGCTCTGTAGAGCTGCCTCGATAAACTCAGTTTTATTTGAAAGAGATTGAACATTATGGTGCAGTATGTTTATATTTTGCAAGTACCTACCCGAATGTTTTTCTGCGGCATTTCACTGTAGTTGTTATAAATTTACTCCATTTTCACCTGGAGTGCGTGGTCGAATTTTGTAATGTGTCCTGGCAGTGACAGGTTGTGAGGAAAATGGGATATCAGGTATAGACGAATTGGTAGTGGGAATGGGAGAAACGGGAGTAGGTTCAGAGGAGGATGTAAGAGGGTCGAGAACGTATGGAAGGTGAAAGGGGTGGATTTTTGGCAGGAGACTGCGTAGGACTGGAGTTGATGATGTATTGTGCAAGCTTATTACCGACTGCATGTTTTCCAGCAAGGTTCATGTGAAGACCATGCTGGGTGAAGTGTTCTGCTGAGGGGAAATTAATTTCAAAAGTGTGGCATTTGTTTATCTCAGTTGGAGTTTTAATTGTTGGTTTGCGTGCTTAATCTCGTTACATAGTGTTGGTCTGTTGTACCAGGAGGGCAGAATCGAGACTACAATGTTCATAGTTTGGGCGGCACATTGTAATGTTTACATGTTGTTCAGATGTAAAGTTACCGCCCAAGTTATGTCATTTTGCCCTCCTATGATACTGACTGTGTCCTAATTGGTCAGCGTTTTCGTGTGGGTGTCCAATTCTGCAGTCACATCTGCAAACCTAACTAAATGAAATGCGTAATGGGGTAAAACTAAATAAAAAAACGGAAATAGATTGTACCCAGTATAATTTTACAAAATACAAGTTTAACATAAGATATTGCCTTATATGATTTGCACATTGTTTATATATTAAAGGGCAACAAAAGTCTCATGTCTCAAGTCTCAGAATGTGCGGGGGCGGAAAAAGTTGCTTATATAAGCAACTTTTTCCGCCCCCGCACATTCTGCATTAACCTAGAGTGAAGATATTAGCACAGCACATTAGATACACACAGTTCTCCAACAGCTCTCTGAAATTTTACTCTGCAAAACATGCTCTCTGCATCTTCTTCACCTGAGAGAGAAGATACTCCTGGTAGAAATACCAATTCGGAAGAGCCAAGTCGTTAGATTCCTCGCGAAAGGTGGAATCTTCCTTTTGCTTTTTGTTTAAATTTAGATTTTTCTTAAATCTCTCTTTTTTCGACTTCTCTGGGATTAAATTCTGAAATATAATCCCAGATTAAATTTAATCTTTTGACCTTCTTCCTGCCGTCTGGAACTGATAGGCTTCAGAGTAGGCTCCTGCTTTTTATTAGACTCTTAATGTATAAGGAGTGTCAAATAGGTTATGGTTTTTAGTTTACAAGACGAAAAATTGGGGGCTTGCGTTAGGAATCTTTGAAGGGCTCGGTTTGAGCACCAGCGTGTTTGTATTTCAAATGTTAATTTCACTTTTACAACGCAAGTAAAATAATTACATTATCCTATATCAGTAGCTTGTAATGTTACCTTCAAAATAATGTAATTGCTGGAAGACCTACCGATGAAGTAGCGAAATCAGGTAACTGAGTATAAACACTTGAAAAAACCTTGCTTTTCACTCTTCGCAGTTATCGCCGACTATCCGGCAACAACAAAATGAAAACCCTGACTGGGCCTCGCTTTTGCAATGAACTACTATTTTAGTAGGTTTCCAATATGCGACATCACTCTACAGATCTGTAAATCAAGGGGCGCCTTTAAGAACCGGGCCCGGGTTTGGGTACTTTCCTCTAATAAAAAAACTGATAGCATTAACAAAATAGTAATTAAAGCAATTTTGAAACAGTGAAATAGTCAATAATCAATATGAAATAGTCAATGAAATAGAGGATTAGAAAAGAGCACAATAAAAAATTGTTACAAATTATTTCGAGATTTTGTCGACAAAAACTAATATTTGTTCTCATTCCTTATGAGTGTTTTATGATGCTGATTTGTCCGTAAAGGCATTAAAAATCGAGATTTATTCTTATTATTAATAAGAATCTCTGCACATTTTGCCGTTTAAAGACGCCACTCAATGTACGACTGAGGGCAATCGAATAACTAAATTACTCCTCGCGTTCGTTTTAGTGAAAACAGCATCTAAATATCTGCAACGGTTCAGAAGATATTCGAAGGGAGTATCTTAGGCAAGTTACTCTTTTTATTGTGCTATTTCCGGATTACCGCTTTCCACGTTACATGCGTTATCTGTTCTGGCAGCCTCAGAAAAGCACGAAAGCCTCACAAAAATGTATACTTCTCAGGAATAATTTTTTAAGAAAAACTAGATTTATCCTGTTTATATTGAATTTGGATACATGGAAATATGACCGAAACTCATAGCACACAATTCATTGCAGATTTAAAGTATTTCTACTAACATGAATTTGCTTCTGCTCGAGATTTTATTTTAATTCAGTTTAGTTCACCATTTACATGCAGAATTACTACGAAGTCGACATTATATCATTGCTGTCTCCGCTGTCAACATCATGGAGAGAGAGATAAGACTGTTCTCACTAGCTGAAGCCTGTCAAAAGTGCTGTAAATGGCGTAAGTAGAATGGCCTGCAACTCGTGCTCCGCCCTCCTGCCAGAACTTGCCCCTCAATCACTGGGACATGCTGTAACTCCGCAGAAAATAATTCTCTTCTTCGGGTAAACGGTGCCGACTCCGCCTCGTCCTTTCACTTTTCGAAGTCCGAACTGCGCAGAAAATAATTCCCTTATCAGGTACATGGTTCGGACTCCGCAAGCAGGAGTGGCACTCAGTCTTTCGTTCTCTTCCTGTGAGCATCGAGAAGAATAGAAGGAAATGGAATTCATTTACAGCCAGCGCTTCAAGAAACTTCTCTTGCAATGTGATTATAAATTTAATAGGGATACGGCGACTATTAACGGAGTGCGGTGGCAATGCGTATCCAAATCTTACAAATCAAAAATATTTTTAAGTGATGATGAACAATCTGTTTTTCGAAGAGAAATTTCTCACAATCACAACGGTGACAGGAAGATACCAAAACAAACAAGCGTTGAGTAGTGCGCTGAAGAGCAAC
Source organism: Teleogryllus occipitalis (assembly GCA_011170035.1). Classification (NCBI taxonomy): domain Eukaryota; kingdom Metazoa; phylum Arthropoda; class Insecta; order Orthoptera; family Gryllidae; genus Teleogryllus; species Teleogryllus occipitalis. The sequence continues at coordinate 49,492 of BLKR01004744.1, read as the reverse complement.
GCTGAAGAGGTAGTAGGTAGATATCAGGGAAACTTTCGATGTCTACAAGGGGAAACAGGAAACCAATACTATTTCATATTTCTATATAAAAGGACCGTTTACATCATAAATTAATGAATACTTCTTCAGCATGAGTCTATTAGCGTTACTCAAGAGGTACCACGAGGAGGTTGACTCACAAAGTATTCCATAAGGTTTTTTTTTGTTTTAGCTAAATTAGCAAGTATTAATTTCATTATTACTAACTTCTTTATTGTTCTCTGATTAGTATGTTTCTTTTTCCTGGAATTTGCAAGAATTAATTTCATTTTTAAACACACTTCTTTATTGTTCTCTCATTAGTATGTTTCGGTTCCTATTTACTTATTTATGCAGATAAATGGATTTGTTGGAAACGTTATGAAATTATCTCAGATAATTCATGAGTTCATAATGGCTGCTTTGCCAATTAAAGTAATGCCACACTCAAACTACATTTATTTACATATTTATTAACTGTGGGCCCATTACAATAGCAAGATTGAGGTAAAACTCAATTTTATTTGATATATTTCAAATATTTGCATGATGTTATTTTATTTCATTTATTAGGATATAACTTAAGAGGGGATTTGAAAATTAAATTAGGGATTCAAAAAACTACATGAAATCCCTGGAAATACAACAACTACATCAGTAAATATGATTGTTATTCAAGAACTTGATTTATATTTGATATTAATGTGATCGCGAGCAACACCGGGTACATCTGCTAGTATTCTATAATTTCCAATGATTAGAAAGTATATTTCAAATCAAGTCATGTAAATGCATTGGGTAAATTATACTACTTTCCGGAACTGATAGGAATGCAATTTTACAAAATGCAACTTTGAAATATTTTCTTGCGTTAATTCACACTTCAGCTTTGACATATATTCTTTCTTCTTTTTGTACTTTAAGTTGTTGCATTTGTTTGGAGTTTCCAAATTGTTCATTGCAATGTAAGAGTCGAGTTGCACTTGTCTAAGCACAGTGATGAAAAGGAAAACATTTGGATGACTTGTGGAGAATTCCTTGTTGAATTTACTGTGAAAACTCTCACAGGCATTTGTAGTTCTTTCTGAAGACAAGTCATTTGCAGCCCATATTTGCAGAGAGAATTTAGCATCTTCGCTTTCGTTGTTGTCGTCAACAAGCTAATCAGAATATTTATAAACGCTGTTGTCTGGAGGAAGATGAGCCATTAAATCTTCTACAAAGTATTCAGCTACATCTTCAGGTTTAAGCAGGGACAAACCAAATGTCCATCGAAGCCAGCTTCCTACTTCCGACGTAGCATCTGTATAGATTTCAGACAATCCTAGCTGTTGATTTTTTCTCCACCAAGACTGCGATAGATGGAACCAATATCCAGTTATATTAATAGACGGCCAATCATTTCTCGCAGCAAGATGAATTGCTTCCTCAAAACCCGCAACTAACGTGTCCGGGGCCAAGTGCAGTCAATTCCGGTAATTTTCTTTCGTTTTTCCAGGCAACAGACTGAACATCAACGGGACATAATTTCCTTGTTTCACTATGTGCATTGTAAACATCTGGTAGAAATATTTCATACAATATGAGAATGTGCCACCAACAAAAACTGCATTATTATTGCACAGTTCTCTCACATTGGTTGCTGTGGAAAACATATTTGTTGACTTGTCGTTAACGAAAACAAATTCCTCACCTCTATTTGTGATCACAGACATTTCGTCAATAGCGGTATGAACCTCTTCCTTCGACTTAGGCAACGGTGGTATGAATTCTCTTCGAGCCGAGTACATATTCTTCCTAATTCTAATTCATCGTTTCTATCAAACGAATCACATAAAGATCTGCTTTCCCAATATACCTTCTAATAATTTTCATTGGTCTTTCCGTAGGTCTTTCCCAGGTCGCAGGTACTACCTGGCTTTGTACCTGCGAGCTTTCTGCGGAGTTTCCCTGATGGGCGCTAATCCCCTACTTTTGCGCAGTTCGACCATTTCTTTTTGACTACCTGGCTTTGTACCTGAGACCTTTCTGTGGAGTTTGCCCATACTGAATCAAATCACTGCACTCCTTGACACCACTCTGCCGTCGACTCTTGCCAACACCTATCGAAGATCGTGGTGACTCGCATCAATGGTGTCGTTATGAAGCGCACGGTTACTTAGCTGCCGTATGGTTTGGCCAATAGCATTGCGGCATTCTCGCCCGTTGTTCACAAATTGTTCATGGTTCTTCTTATTGTTATTATTATTATTATTATTATTATTATTATTATTATTCAGATGACAAGTGCGAACCATACTCAACGAGCTATGATCGCGGCGATGTGTCGTTTTTTCTCGCGCTAGCTTCCAATACAATTTGGTATTCCCTCCCTCCATTAGTGGCCGTCCATTCTCCCTTTCCCTACTCACGTAATATTATTGGCAGTCTCGTTGCTACGATCTAAAGAATAGTCATAACGATGCGCTACGTAGTTTGGTCGGTCGGGTGGCGAATTTATTTTGTCTTTCGGCCGACCTACTGTATTGATTATGTTGCCCGTAGCACTTTGGTGGAACAAAAGGGCTGGACTCGTTTCTGGGTCGTGACTATACTCCCCTGTATATTTATTGTTAGATTATTGAGTGGACTCACTTTCTTCATTGTCTGAATTTGTTTCGTCGCAGTCGATCACAATAAATCGCCGCCTCCCTTGGGGATCGCAAGTAGATCGGTTGGTCGCCGCTGCCATTCTGAGAAGCCATTAACCACTCAGTTAACACCCCCTTTCACCCTGCGGCCCAGTCTATTTAACCCTCTGCGTGACATCAATGTGTTTCTATACACCAATTTGTTTGAGCGCAGAGTTGCCACGCTCCCTCTGTTCCTTTGTCTACGCCTCTTACACCTTCCTGTTTGGAACTGCTTATTCTTACTTCCATTAAATGATAATATATGTTCCTTTCCCGTATCGATAGTGTGAACGCTAATTGCTACTAAGCTTCGGCGGTGCACGGCATCTGCGGTGCGCTGAAGTCAATCGCCATTTTCTTGCGATGCTTTCAGCATTTATCGAGCAGTTGAGATAAGCGGTGAAGCGCTGTTTGAACAGCAAAAATGGTGTTCGTATCAGAAAAATGCGACATGTACCATATTTAGAAAATACCGTAGCAACGCCAATGCTGTAACTCGGAAGTACGCCCAGTAATTTCCGAAACGTGAGCATACCCACACGCCATGTATTTCTGTATCTCAACGGTCGAACGTAATAGGGAGCGTTTTACCACGCACAGTAGAGAGTTTTCTCACCACGCTCTCCGGTTATACGTTGTCGATTATGCTGGTGTTGCTGTGGCGTATTAGTAACGTCAATAACCGAACAGTGTGCAAAGCCATCTTCTGTTTTCGCTCCCTACTTTAAACGTTATCTCTTATTTTGGACGTCGGAAGCTCCCGGTAATTTTCGGCAACTTTCTTCAGTCGTGGAACAAGAGAATTTCGAAGAGCGAGATCAGGTGATTGTCGAAAAGAACGAAACTGAAAATGGATGATCTTCTTATGCTTGCTGTTTTTGGCGACATAAAGAATGTGGAGGATGCTATGATTCTTCGAATTTTGAAGAGAAGAAAATGTCAGAGAATCGGGTCTTTGGAATTTCCTCAATTTGATTTTGAAGCGATTTCTACCGAAGATTGCACTCAGAATTTTCGGGTTCATAAAAATGATATTCCCAGGCTCATGGTGGCATTTGGTATACCAACCAAAAAAGAAAATTCAGGATCGGACTGTTTCTGGTAAATCAATGAAAATGCACAGTACCGGCAAGGAAGTGTGTTCAAAATCATCATGATTATTGCTTAATGCTTACCTTATGTTGTTTCAGGTTTAGAAGCACTTTGCATTTATTTGAGAGGACTGGCCTATCCTAACAGACTCTGTGATCTCGAACGATTATTCGGTTTGTCCAGCCCCTATCTGTCTCTTGTGTGTTCTAGTATCATGAAATTAATAAACAGAAATTTTGGACATCTTTTGGACAATTTAAAAAATCTCACATGGTTAAACAAGGAAAGATTTTTGTGTTATGCAAATGCGATTTCATCATGTGATGCACCATTGAAAAACTGTTGGGTTTTTTTATGGAACTGCACGACCAATATGCAGACCATCGATTAACCAAGAAATATATTTTTCAGGACACAAAAGATTTCACTGCGTTAAGTATCAATCTCTTCCATGTCCAGATGGAATAATTGTTAGTTTGAAAGGTAGTTTTCCTGGAAGGATGCATGATGCTGGAATACTGCGAAGATCAGGTTTTTATAAAGAGCTACAAGAATGTGCAAAATTTCCTGATGGAGAAACATTTGTTTTGTATGGAGATGCAGGCTATCCAATAAGAGAGTTATTACTCAGACCCGTCCTGCGCAAAATATGAGTTGGGGAACCTGCGGCATATCTATATTATAACCCCATGTCTCCGAACGCATGGCCAAATATAAACAAATTGAACAATGAAAGTTGTGAATGTAAAAAAAGTTTACTGAGTTACAGACTAACAACAAAGTGTAATAAGGTATTCACAAAAAAATAACTGTAACAAGAACTCAACGTTCTTCGCAAAATTTGAGTTGGCGAACCTGTAACTGCTGAAAGCGAATTTTGAAACCGCGTACGCGTGCACCAATACATTTATCTGGGTGCAGCGTGCGGTTCGGTGCGGTTCAACAGCGAATTTAGTTACAGAGAAGTGGCAGCGAATTCGGCTAACAGCGAAGGGTAGTATATTGTATCCGATTACATCGCACGCAGAGATAAGTTCTGTGCAATTTTTATATTAGTGTCTTATATTTGATATTTTGAATTAGTAGGTACATTTTTTTTTACGAGCACATGGCTTAATTCTGCATCCATCTTGGTGCAGCAGAATATTGAACCCCGTGCGAATTATTCGCACGGGCCCTACTGGTTTTTACAAATTACTATAAGTGAAATGAATCAGGTTATAATTTTATTAAAAATGATTTAAAGAACTACATTTCTGCTAAGAATGATAATAAATTATGGGTTGATTTGATTAAATAAATTATTCAACAATATTAATGTGGGAGAAATGGTAGTCGGAATAGAAATAAACTCGTCGTTGAAATATAAAAAGATAATTATATTCTTGAAATACTTGAAGAACAATACAAATAAACTATATCCCGACAATTCACAACGTGTTCATCTCGGCGTTACTTGCGTTCGAGTGACTTGTTTACGCTCGTCGTCAACCGACTTGGTCCTGCCGCCACGCCATCTTGCGCCTCTACCGGGAACCCCAAAAAATCCGCCTGATTTGAATCGGTCTCCCACATTCGGCCGTCCTGACTATCATCCGGCTCGGATGATGAGTATCCGTCTGGCCAAGCTTGCATATACTCGGCACACGTAGTGGTGGTTCGTAGCCCCTCGTTATCTCCGACCTTGCTGACATCGTATGTATCATTTGGTTTGACCATTGTAATTCGGTAGGGACCCAGATTCTTGGCTTTGAGTTTTAAACCCGGCCCGAATTGCGTCCGCTTGATAGCCACTAAATCGCCGACTTTGTATACTGTAGCTTCCTTACGACGCTTATTAAAATCAGCGCGATTTTCGTCCTGGACCTTGAAAATCTGTGCTTTAGCTTCTTCTCGTATAAGGTTGCGCTCTTCTTCGACATTGTTAATTAGCTCTTCTTCCAATAACTCCTTGATACGAATATCAGTCGGATTGCGCATCCTTGCGCCAGTCATAAGTTCGAATGGCGTCCTTCCAATGCTCCGGTTATAGGTAGAATTCATGGCCCGTTGAACAGCTGGTACCACTTTGTACCATTTCTCCGGGTCGTCAATGGAAAGTTTCGCGATGATAGAAGCAATCGTTGAATTGAGACGCTCAACTTGCCCATTGGCTCTGGGCAAGCCCGTCGTTACCATTATGTGTTTAATTCTTTCCGTCGTGCAGTAGTCCTGGAACTCTTGTGAACTAAAAGACGTGCCTCTATCAGTGATCACTTGAAGAGGATTACCGAACGTAGTCTTCTGAAGTTCCATCTTTGAAATTGTGTCCCTCGTCTTCGTTGTCTTTACCGGGTGGAGCCAAACAAATTTCGTGAATGAATCGACGATCACTAGAATATGGTTGTAGCCCTTGTTGGTAGACTTCAGTGGGCCGATGTGATCCATATGATAGGTATACAACAGTTGACTCTCCTTGAACAGCGGGTGTAAAAGTCCTTCTTTCTTTCCAGATTTGCGATTCACTATCAAACATGTTATACAGTTGGATATGACTCGACGCGTTTTCTCAACTAGTCCTGGAATGTGGAATTCCTGTTTCACTTCCTCTTCAGTCCTCTTGCTTCCGTAATGACCCTTTTCGTGTGCAGTTTTTATTATTTCCTGTTGCATGGCGCGTGGAACAACCAGTAACTCTTTTCCGTCTTCAAATTTGAATAAGAGTCCACTTCTCATCACAAAGTTGTCGTACTTGCCCTCCCTCAGGATGCTCATTATAGCGAGCAACCCTTCGTCTTCGGCTTGTGCCCTTTTGATCCGCACAGTCAAGCTATCAGCAAAGTTGAAATTTATAGTCATACAGCGACTCAAAGCATCTACATGCTTCATCCTGTGTCCTGATCGATGTTCTATCGTGTATGAGTATTCCTCCAGAGCTAAGGCCCATCTAGCGACTCTCGGTGATAAGTCCTTTTTGCTCATAGTCTTCTGGAAGGCTGCACAATCAGTAACGATTTTAAAATCTATTCCCAGTAAATAGACTCTAAATTTCCTCAATGCTTTTATAACGGCCAAAACTTCGAGCTCATAACTACTGTACTTTTCCTCTTGCGTCGTTGTTTTCTTACTCATATAAGAGATTGGATGTAGCTTTTCGTCGTCCGGAAATTTCTGTAATAATACAGCTCCATAGCCATACTTACTTGCATCTGTATGCAATTCGGTTTCGTACTTCTGATTGTAAATCTTCAACAGATGATAGACTATCCTTCAGTTTTTGAAAAGCCTCTCTTTGCTCAGCACCAAATCGGAATTCTGTATCATCTCTGAGTAGATCGCTCATTGGTTTCGCGATTGTACTGTAATCTGGGATAAACTTTCTAAAATACCCCGTTAGACCTAAAAAACTCTGCACTCCGGTTATATTCTTTGGTTCTCGGAAATTTTGAACAGCCAATGTCTTGCTTGGAGAAGGTTGAATTTGTCCCTCCTGGACTACATATCCCAGGTATTCAACTTTTCTCTTTAGAAATTGACATTTCTCAAAGTTCAATTGTAGACCGTATTCCCTGGCGACGTCCGACGACCGTATTCCCTGGCGACGAACGTAAGTTTGCGTAGAGCCTCTTCATCATCTTTAGCGGGAACAATGATGTCGTCCATATATACAAAGCAAACACCGTCCCTCACTAGTTGCCAAAATACACTATTTATATACCGTTGGAATACTGCAGGAGAATTTGTAAATCCAAACGGTACCTTTAAGAACTGGAACTGTCCTGAATGAGTCACGAATGACGTGTATTTTCTGCTGCTGTCTTCGACGTCCACGTGAAAAAATCCGTTTCTGAGGTCCAACGTACTGAAAACTCGGGCGTCCTGCAATTTATCAAGCAAATCGTCGATAAGGGGTAAAGGATAGCGGTCCTTCACCACGATCTTATTCAGCCTGCGGTAATCAATGCAAACTCTTGATGATCCGTTCTTCTTTCTCACCACGATTACTGCACTGGCATACTCTGATGAACTCGGTTCTATTATTTTGTCATGAATCCAAATTAGCACTTGATTGTCCACCACTTCTTTTTCTCGAGGCGAAAGTCGTCGCGGTCCGCAGTGAACTGGCTCTTCATTCTTCACTAAGATCTTCATCTTGACATCAACAGATTTGGTCTTCTCCGGAACATAGTTTGCTATTAAACCTTGAACTTCCTTTTTTATCTCGCTTTTGACCGAATCTCCTATATCCAATTCTTCTTTATTTACGGCCTGGATGCACATGATGTGAGCTTCTAATTTTGGTTTCCGTAGGGTGACACCATTTCTGTTTATGAGCACTTCCGCTTGGTCAAGAAGCTCGTTTCCAATGACCATTTCGAGTTTCATGGTATCTGCTGTAACCACGTATACGTCTGTTGTAAACTGCTCACCATCAACGACGACAGTTGTTGAAAAGTATCCTTGAGGACACACGAAGTTCTTCCCAAATCCGCTCAGGACCATATCCGTTTTGACTAGTTTCGGAGCACTCAGTGAATCGTAAATGTCTTGTCGCAGCAAGCTAACTTGACTTCCACAATCGATGAGCGCCTTTACCTTCCGATTAGCCAATTGTACTTCTTTAAATTTGCAATTATTCGCGTTCCTTACAATGGCACTCATGCTTTTCGACTGTCGCGGTTTCCTTTCCTTTGGACAATCAGCTGAAATGTGACCAAAAGCGTCGCAATTGAAACACCTCTTACCCTTTTCTTTGTGTTTACAGTTGCTCGAAGTATGTCCGGTACCACCGCAATTGTAGCATCGCTTGTCCGCGTCCTGAGAAGTGCCCTTCGATTTATTACCATCGTCGTTCTTCTTGTCTTTCTCATCTGTATTCTTCGAGTTCCACTTGTGATCATTCTTGTTTGTCTTCTTAGTTTGGACCTTCATCACTGCCATCTCGTAATGTTTCAGCTTGACCTTGAATTCTTTTATGTTGTCTACTCCATATAGCAGAAGTTTCGTTCCTGAATCGTCTTCAATTCCGTCGATTATATATTGTATCAATGATTCGTCATCTATATCACCTCGGCTAGCAATCTCCCTCATGACGAGAAAGTATTCCTGTAAAGATTCTTCTTTTTTCTTCCTTCGTCGATTCAACAACCGATGAATTTCTGCCGTGCTTGTCTTAACATCAAACTCTTCCTTCAAAGCTTTTTTCAGGACGGTCCACGATGTGATTCCTTTCTCGCCCTGGATAAAAAGTTTGGCTAGGCCTTCGAGTGATTTCTTAGCAAAAACAAACTTTTGTAGACTGTCCCAGCCCATCAAAACAGCTGTCTCTTCGAAATCAGTGATCCATTTTTTTACTGGATATCCATCACTACCGTTGAAGGTCTTGAGTGAACCTTCAATATCACGAAAAGTCAATGAAAACTTTGGCTGCGTACGTACAGAAGCGACAGAGCGCGCATCATCACTATTATCCGAATCGTTTTCTTCCTCGTTGTTAATAGCACGCAGCTTCTGCTCAAACTCGAACGTCAACTTCTTCAGTTGGGCTGCCCTTTTGTCATCTTGTTTTTTCGGGTTGCTTAATACTCCTTTCTTATATTCGTCTTCTTCATTTTCTTCTTGCTTGATCTCGGTCTCGATTTTCGACGCCAACTGTTGCAGATCTCCCAGCATTTCACATATATCGTCGATCATTTCGTCTTTCGTCCCACTGTTGATACAAAGAATACTGCATATAGCTCCCAGATCCGCTTCCGAAAATGTATCGTGAATGAACGACTTTTTCATCTCTTCATCTTTAGATCCGGACTCGAACGTAAAACCGGAAAACTCTCTAAGCCTCTTTCTGTTTTTTCGATCCTCTGGCATCGTTTCAAAAATCAAGTTATGCAACGTTTTAATTGCTTTTACCGGCGCAGAGGTTATGTTCTTTTCTATTTGTTCGATTTCTCCCAATGTCGCCATCTTCCAAAAATTTTGCGAACTTCCTGTCGAACAGTCGGTAACGTCGATTACAATCGGTATTTTATAAAAACAGCCTCGTGGTTCAAACCTTCAATTGTGCGAACAAATGTATGGAAACAGCAAAAATATTCATACAATTTGTCTTATTTGCATCTACTCACGTATCTTCGAAATTACATCAATTCTCGTCAAGCTTTCGTCGGTGAATTACGTCGTTTTTTGAGGTTATAATGACCTTCACTCGTCGTCTTATTCCAGCCTATCGTCGTCGCAACTTTGAAAACTGGCCTTCAATTGGAATCCCTCGTCGTTTATTCCAAATTGATCGTCGTCGGCTGGCACGTCGTAATGTTTTCAATGTTGCGAAATGGCGGCCGTGGAAAGTTCTAGTCGTTTCTCGAAATCCAGTTCAATCCCGGACGAGCCCCCAAATTGTGGGAGAAATGGTAGTCGGAATAGAAATAAACTCGTCGTTGAAATATAAAAAGATAATTATATTCTTGAAATACTTGAAGAACAATACAAATAAACTATATCCCGACAATTCACAACGTGTTCATCTCGGCGTTACTTGCGTTCGAGTGACTTGTTTACGCTCGTCGTCAACCGACTTGGTCCTGCCGCCACGCCATCTTGCGCCTCTACCGGGAACCCCAAAAAATCCGCCTGATTTGAATCGGTCTCCCACATTAATATATAAATTAATATTACTATAAAAATATTGTATGAAGGTTAATGATAACAATTGAAAAGAAATAAAAAGGGAATTGCTGATTATTTGGTTTATTTTATTTAATCCTTCTTTAACATTTCAATTAATTTTTCAAACATGGTTTGCTGTCTTTGTTCCATCTCCATGTGATGCTCTCTCTCTCCTCTTTCTCTGCCTGCAATCTTGCCAGTCTTTCTTGCTTTTCTTATTCAAATTTATTCTCTTCTAATTCAATTTTCCTGCACTTTATGTCATTTTTCTCTCTCTCTAATCCTATCTGTAGTTCAATCTGTTCCTTTTCATTCTTTTGTTTTTCTTGAAGAAACTGCAAACATTCTTTTGAAAGTTGCCCTTCTTTCCTCTTTCGGTAGGTACTACCTGATGTAGATGGCGACACAATCCCTATATTCTGGCTAGGTGAATCCAGGCTATCAGATTCAACAGCTTCTAAAGCTGTATCCCTTGCACCTATTCCAAGTATCCTGTCCTTGTGTACCTTTCTATTTGTATATTCCTATTTCAAGTCACTTAGCTCCTGTTGGAGCTGCTCTTTTTCTGAATACTCTTCCTCGGTACCAGATCTAGAAGTAAACAAAAATAATAAATAACAATATTAAGCAAAAACACTATTGATATGAATACAAATCCTTCATTGCTATTCACATTTCTTTCAGTAGCTTACTTTTTGTTCAACAGTTGTGAACCACATTTTCTAGAAATTGTTCAAAAAAAATAAATTTCCAACATATACATGATATTTTGATAAATTCTAATATTTCTGAGTAAATTGTGAGGCAAAGTGACAAGATATACAAAACTGATGCAACCAATATTATTAGCAATGAAGGAAAGAGTTTTCAACACATTTTTTTATTTATTCATTGTTCAAAAAAAATTTAATTTCCAAGATATACATGATATCTTGATAAATTCTAATATTTCTGAGTAAATTGTGAGGCAAAGTGACAAGATATACAAAACTGATGCAACCAATATTATTAGCAATGAAGGAAAGAGTTTTCAACACATTTTTTTATTTATTAACTTATTTACATGTCTGTAAAAATATTTTCAAATTTGGCCTTTTCTGTAATTGTTATCTAGTTTTCATAAAAATTATTATTTTGAATTTTACATTTATATTGATTGTACAAACAACTATATCGTAAACAAATGAAACGTTTCATGAACAAATAAATGAAACATACAGAAACATTTTATCAACAAATAAATATATTACTAAATCTACAATTTATCAATACCTATAATATTTCAGGATTAGTTTTCTTGAAGAATAATCAGATTAGTAAAACAGACATTATATAAATAAATATTGGAATGACATTTTTATTCCATGATAAAGTAGGTGCTTTTTATTTGATAATACATTCTCACTTTCAATTCTTCCTTAGGCAATCTGTAATAAACAATAAAATTATTAGAATATAGTATTGTTGAACAACAATAAGTAGTACAAAATATCTTCTTATAATTTACAACAATAACTATCTTCTTATATTTTTGTGCCACTTTGTTGTTCAACATGAATATGTTATTATAAATGAATTACAATTTTTAATAATGCTTATTACAGATTATTTGTGGAAGGATTGGTGGGATCTCACTGTAAAATAAAAGCACCAATTATATTATGAAAAAAAACATTCAATATTATTTTTATATTTCTATAATGACTGTTGTACTTACTTGATCATCCTTATTTCAAGGAATTCTGAATCAATTTATTGATATTCACTGGACAACGATTTATTTCAAAATTTAAAAACCTACAATATTTATTATGCACTTAAAAACCACTCATTTGATTTTATTACTGGTGATAAATGGAAATTAATTATTCAAGTGATAAACAATAGTTTGTACATAGGAGTACATGTTCCACTTTAGGTTATCATACTTTTCTAATGTACTATAAACATGAAGCGAGATTCCAACACTTCGGTCACACAGAATAGCACAAACAGGTCGCAAATAATGAAAAGTATAATTATGAAGTAGGTATAACCACTTACTTTCTTAGATTGCTTCTGTCATTTTTTGTCCACAAGTTTAGCAGATGCTGGACATGTTCCTTGAGAGTTCTCATGGAGAACGCTTTTTCTGTAATTTGGGCAACAGTTTTTGTAATTTCTTCCCACCTTGCGGCGTCTTCATAGGGATTGGATCCCAGCATTTCCCTCAAGAGGCACAAATCATCCTTAACAGTAAATCGTAATCGAGAGTTCATGGTAAACCAAAAATACGCGATCACGCTTATGTCTCCGCTTAAATCGCACGAAATGAGCGTGCGATTAAACGTAATTGCCACCCGGTTATATTGTGCCGCCTTGCGATTGGTTCCTGCGGTTATGACGTCATTCAGACCAATAGCATATAACCGGGGACCGCGGTGCGAAAAGTTAGTTAGTTAGTTAGTTAATGCCTTATTTTACGTGGCGAGACTCGGGCCATCAGGCCCGCTCTTCCGTCTAACCACGCAAATTTCGTTACACTCCTTTCACCACCTAGCGGAGAAAGGAGGTATTATCTTGGGCGACGAAACAGGCGGAAATCTCAATTTTGCTCAGAGGCTTCATTTAGGCTTGAGGATCTTTTACATGCAGTAAATCTACTAACATGGGACAGCCGGCTTTACTTCCCCTCCGAAGGAAGGCGCACGAAGGATTTTTTCGCCCTTAAAAATCCACGGCTTCGATCGGGTTTGAACCCGCAAACTCGGGTACAACAGTCCGGTACGCTGAAAACTAGTGTTTTGACACCGATACTATATATGCGGCTGTGGCTAATTTACGGCGTGCGTATTTGGCTGTGTTCCAGTGTTGATTTGTATGATACTCTTATAAATGAGCGTTCGGGAATCCCATTTTCGTGACCTTGCAAAAGGCTGACCTTGCAAAAGTCTTATCGCTGCAGCGACGATTGCCAGGGTCCGCCACTGGTCGTACAGGCAGCAAAAGAAAAATTCCCTGGTGTGCAGGCGAAGACAAAAGCTTTTAATTTTCGTTATACTTCATAATTTCCCTTCTTACACTTTTCAAGCGTAAGGCGTAATGGGCGGCGGATGTCTGCCTCTTGCGAATTATATCTACGCGAGTTTAAGAGGAAAGCCTTATACGTGAACAATTGCAGAACGGTGTAACTTCTATAAATCCAGCACGTCGGAATTTATAATTGGTGATGTTTACGATCATGACAACCCGCGTTTTCAATTTGGTGCGGGTAACTTTGGACTCTTCTCCATATTTATAGGCAAATGGACGCATTGCGGTTAAATAACCGCAATGATTTTTATTCTTATGAGCATTCGAGGCTCAGCACACATCTCTTCCTTGTCCTATGCATTTATAATGACAAACTGGCACTTCCTATAAAAGCAAAATATGGTAGGTTCAAATAAAGAAATATTTATCAATTGTATCTCTTCATTTTTTGCCGATCACTACCACCACTAGCTCTGCTGTTCGTAACAATGTTTTATGATTTTCTTTAAAATGTCTGTAACTCTTTATATAAATCATTGCTTCTCTTCTTTCAGCTTCGAAATGGTATCTGACGGAAAGTACCATGTAGCAGAACTTATTGCTATTAAAAAAAACTTCACATTAAGAGTTGATCACGGACAAGCTCGCAGCATTATAAATGAAGGAAAACATGATTATTTGAGACTGACGTCACCTCTCTATGTTGGTGGAATTCCATCGGAACCTGGTCAGGAAGCATTTACGCAATGGCACTTGCGTAATCTCACCAGCTTTCACGGTAATTATTTTCTTCCTGCTAAGTATTGAAACATGTTTTGCTGTTTTCATAGTATCAATAAACTATGAGTTGTAAAAAATCTCAGGCTTACGAATTTAAGAACAATATCTGTAGTTTCTTATAATGTTTTTCTGAATGAAAGAAGCCTCTTCTGAGTGAATTCCTTTTCTGAATGAAATAAAGTTGTCATTAAAAGTTACAAAGTTTGTCGACGAGATAGAGAAAGTAAAGGAGGGGGAGTCTTCGCCTGCGTCAAATCAAATATAAACGCGTTACCAAAGTGGGTTAGCACTTAATTCGAAATGTTAGGACCAGGTACGAGTATATTGGGCATGCGAAATTCATTAGAATTAATTGCCGTTATCGACCACCGAACGATAATTATTATGTTCTAAGTGAAATTTGTGAAAAGACAAGAGAAGGTGGCCATCAATTAATTATCGCTTAGGACCTAAATCTACATGGAGTAGTCTGGCAGGGAAAGCTTTGCGAAAAAAGGGCGCAGCAGCACCTGAACACGCTGATCTGGGATAACGGTTTTTCGCAGGTAGCAGCCTGACTGACGAGTGGCAACCCGTTATTAGACGTTTTCCTACTTAGGCCCAAAGACCTATTTCTAGAATGGGATATTCTCCCGGGCATTAGCGACCATCACGCCGTTATTCTAGACTTAAGCTTTGATATTTTAAAGAACAACGAAGTAAAAGAAACTAAGGTGTGGTAATTTCACAAAACTAATGTGCAACTGTATCTTCGCGAGTATTACTCGAACTAAGTACTGGAACAAACATAAAAGAAATTTGAGATGTATTTAAATGTATTATCAATGAGGGAATGAGAAAATTATTTTTATTTAAATGTTTAAAACCTAATCCTGGCGCAGAATATTATAACACTGCCATACGTTGGTTGAAAAAGAAAACACGAAAAGCATATAATTCAAGGCACCTTAGTGACATTCACGTGCATAAATTACGTGAATACTCTAGAAATCTCCAACAAGAAAAGAAAAGAGCACAAGAAACGTTTTTTTGCAAACGTACTAAATAACGAAGGAAATCAGTGGAGTAGTTTTCACAAATATGTTCAGATATGCAAAGGAAATAGAGAAGAAATCCCCGTAATGAAAACTGACAATTTTAATATTGTGGAAGGCATAAATAAAGCCAATGCATTTAATAATTTATTTTAAATCAGTATATAATTCCAACGTAATACTGGTTCAAATTGAGACTAGTGTGGGAAACGGGGACTTTAAAATAGAAGCTAATAAAGTAAGGAGATAAATAAAAGCTCTAAGAAACAGAAAATCTTGCGGCTCGGATGGCATAGCTTCTGAAATAATCAATTTTGGATAAGAAGTTCTTATATCATATTTAATGCGATTATTTAATATTTCCATAAATAACACGTGCATTCCTTAAGAATGGAAAAGTGCTCGAGTTGATAACTAACTAGTAGAAAAGCAAGACTCGAGTAGAGACCTAAAGACCTGTTTGTCATTGTTTGCAAAATTATGGAGTACGTAGTTGTAGAATACATTAGTCAAAAATTGTAAAAGAACAGTTCGTTCTTTCAAAATCAGCACGGATTCAGGAAAGGGTACTTGTGTGAGAACCAAATAACTTCTCTCCTTCAGGATTTGGCTGAAGAAAGCGAATCGAGAGGGAGGGTTTGAGGCTATAATAAGAGATTTCGCAAAAGCGTTCGATGTTGTACCGCACAATTTGCTAATTGAGAAATTCTCAAAATTGCGCATTGACATGAGAATCGTTGAATGCATTAATGAACTTCTTGAACGCCGGAAACAAATGTACGAATAGGTGAAGAGTTAACAGAATCCACGAATATCACGTCTGGGGTCCCAAAGGGGAGTGTTGAATTGAATTGAATGTGCCTTATTTTACGTGGCGAGACTCAGGCCATGAGCCCTGCTCTTCCGCCTGACCACGCAAATTCCGCTACGCTCCTTTCACCAACCATGGGAGAAAGAAGGTATTACTTGGGCGACGAAACAGGCGATTTTGAATTTAGCTCAGAGGCATCATTTAGGCTTGAGGATCTTTTACATGCAGTAAATCTACTAACATGGGACAGCCGGCTTTACTTCCCCTCCGAAGGAAGGCGTACGAAGGATTTTTTCGCCCTTAAAAATCCACGGCTTCGATCGGGTTTGAACCCGCAAACTTGGGTATAACAGTCCGATACGCTAACAATTACACCATCGCCGCCGCCGCCGCCGCCGCCGAGTGTTATTGGCCCCTACTCTTTCTTGCCTTAATTAATGACTTGACGGAGAATATTGCATAGCGCGTCCGATTATTTGCAGATGGCTGAATACTCTGTCATGTCATTAAATCAAACATGAACGTCGAACATTTGCAAACAGATTTAAACAAAATAGAATACTGGCGAATTTCCAATAAAATGTAAATTAATTGCAATAAAACCGAAGCCATTACGTTTTGTAGATGATGATGGTTGTGTAAGTGCCATTACGTTTCTCCGTGATGGCAGGACTCTGGAACAAATATTAACGGAAACTCACTCAAAGTAATATCTCCTCGAACCCCGACATTTTACCCAGATAACCGTTTAAGAAACCTAGAGATACTAGACATAGTTATAACAAACTTACATGTGAATTTTTCCGCCTCAAAACGTATTTGAACTCGTCACATCACTCGACGCTTTTTATTACAACACATCAACCATCTCCCCTGGACTCACCACCTCCAAAACAAAATGCACTACAAAATAATCGGAATAAATTTAAATCATACCCAACCATAGACTAAAAATAAAAATTATATCAAACGCACTAGAGATGGATCAGGCAAAAACACATTTAAATTCGATTTTCCAAATTGCGCTAAAAACTCAAAAATTATAACTTTACCTTCAAACAAAAATTATAATGAAAAATACCGAGTGAAATAATAAAACCCATAAACCCTAAAAATTAAACAAGAATTTGAGCCCGCTTTAAAACGCTAGAACTGAAAGCAGAACTAAATCTAATAACTAATATAACTATAAAAGTACTAAAAAATACAAAAATTATAATGAAAAATACCGAGTGAAATAATAAAACCCATAAACCCTAAAAATAAAACAAGAATTTGAGCCCGCTTTAAAACGCTAGAACTGAAAGCAGAACTAAATCTAATAACTAATATAACTAGAAAAGTACTAAAAAATACAAAGACCAACAGTATGACAACTTTGTTCATTCCCGAAGCACTAACAATTCCTTATGACTTATCACAAGAAAAGTACATGGGAGAAAAAAGCCACCATTAGATACAAACGCAGGGAAAGTGTTCAAACCAGAACAGAAAGCAGAAGAGCTAGCCAAATTCGTCGCCTCTTCTTTCACGACAAATTCAACAAAACCTCACAAAACAATTACTAAATCAAATGACATAACAATGTTTGGCTCCCACCCTCAGATTAAATATATATTCTCAAAATAAATAAAATGATTATAAAAGTCTTACCTACAAAAAACCTTTGGCCACGATAACATTAATAACAATATCTTAAAAAATCTTCTGATTCAGTCGTAGCATATATTACAAATATCTACAACTCTTATTTACGAACAGGACATTTGGTACAAACATGGAAACACGCAACTATTATCCCAGTTCTCAAGTCAAATTAAAAAGCAAGCCTAGTAGAAAATTATAGACCAACTAGCCTACCCGTGCGAGAACTCTCGCTTGTTAAATTAATTTTCTTTAGGGCATTTAGCAGCTAATTTTTCCTTAGGGCATCGTGAAACTGAAACATGGGAACACGTGTTCCGTTTCCATCGTTGTTCCTTCCACAGTTAGGTACAAAGCACTGGTAGACCACGGCAAAACGTTAAATGAATGGTTGCACTACACGCTTAAGACACAATCTTCATCGGTGTCCAGCAACTAGTAATAGTACTTCTAGCTGTTGTTGCGAGAGCGAATCGTGAATTAATAATTATGCAAATAAACCTCGTCAGTTTGCGCAAACCACGGTGTACACAGCGTAAATAGTATAAGATACTGGAATTTAATTCTATGCGTGAGGCCACAAAGATGGCTATCAGTTTCAAGGGCTGAAATATAGGTCAAGGAGGAAAAAAATCCTGTATTCCTCCATGTATAGGTGGTATTGGTAATATCGATAAGCACCGAACCGGCAAAAATTTAATAGAATGTCTAGGAATATCTCATTCTGTAGATACGTAAAAAACGTTTCTTTGAGGACTTCGGCTTTTTTCCTACGGCTTTTATCCAGCCGACAGCCGGTTGCCCTTTACGTCCCGAAGGGACGCATATTCTACCATACACTAGACAAACACTTGCGGGCTCCTCTGATCTGGGGTCAGCAGAACGCGAGGCCCTCCGCGACAACACACAAAGTCAAGGGACAAACAGCCATGCCCAAGGCGGGACTCGAACCCGCGACCCTTCGGACCGAACCGCTGAGTCGCTACTCGCTCTTAGCCACCTCGGCCATCCAGGTCGGCGAGGACTTCGGCTTTCTGTCTCAAAATTTTCGTTTTTAAGTTCCTAGAACGCTTTGTTTAGGAATTATTTAACCATATAGCCAATTGAGTGTTGCGGGATGCATTTGACATAAAGATTTTGCTGTTTTTTTAAACAAATCCTTCATATTTTTAAAGTTAAAGTGCAATTCGTCACGTCTTTTTTTTTTTATTTATTTACGTCAAAAAACAGTTAAAAACTGCGTATGACGGGCTATGGGGAAAAGTGAATTGTGTGCACATTTTCAAAATTCTGTGATCCCTACACTAAATCATATACTACTTAAGTTTTGAATTTTGAAAGGGAGAAAAAACAAAACAAAAAAACTCCCATGTAATAAAATCGATTTTCAAGGATAAATAAGCAATAAATTTTGAATTTTGAAAGGGAGAAAAAAAAAAACTCCCATGTAATAAAATCGATTTTCAAGGATAAATAAGCAATAAATTTTTAATTTTGAAAGGGAGAAAAAAACAAAAAAACTCCCATGTAATAAAATCTATTTTCAAGGATAAATAAGCAATAAATTTTGGCTCTTATTACTTCCTGCCGCGACAACATGGAAATGATAATTTGAATAATTGTATTTCCCACTGAATTCTAGAAGACGTGCACAGAAAATTAAGTTACATTTATGTCCAGAAGCAAAACAAGGGGCCATCTCAGCATTTGCTCAATGGATCAGGGAAACTGGACGAAAACCTGATCGAGATGGGGGTCATTGACCCGGAAGCTGTTACAATAGTTGTTACAGGTTGTTTATACTCATTTATACAGTCCAAATGGTAATTAATGCATTATGTATCATTGTTAAAATTAATGTTACTTTTCTTGTGATGCTCAGTATAGTCTCTAATTGTATAGAAACCGTGAACTAACCTCTAATTGTATAGAACCGTAATTGTATAGTCTCCGTGAAATTCTCTTTCTTTAGAGACCTCATTTATAATGATTGGTTGAGTGTGAGAGGAAAAAGGTATATATACTACTGAAATAATATAGGAGACGATCAGTTTACTTCCCACGATTTCTAAAATTGTAGTAAATATAACCTTAAATTGTTTAAGGACGCATATTCCTAACTTCCATAAAACGCTTCCAACGCAATTCCCATAGAACAATTCAAATTTACAGAACACATTGCCCCACACCACCAATGACTTCGCATGTCAGAACATATCTGCACCACGTTTCAAGGAAACATCATACTATAGCCATCTTTTTAGATGTTGCTCAAGCATTAGACCGGATCTGGCACATGGTATTAATCCACAATCTCAAAAAAATAGACACACCTTTTTATCTTATCCAAATAATCACCCACTTCCTACGAGATAGAACCTTCCCGGTCATGGTCAGTAACCATCTACAAAACCCTCAAACTGTCAAAGCAGGATTACCATAAGGGTCGCCGCTTTACCTAATGACGTAACGCCGAATTACGTAAACTCTACTTAATAAAAATAGCACAGTTTGCTGATGACACTGCAATCTATGCATCCGGTCATTCACTAGAACAGACGAAAACCCAACTTCAATTATATCTTCACCTTGTAGACAGATTGGCCTCCAAAAAAAAGAATCAAATTAAAGCCAAACAAAACTGCTGTTAAAATATTCATTCTGAGACCATATAACCCTTACATTAAAATCAGAAAGTATTAACTGGTGCCCGTGTATTAAACCCATCAAATATCTAGGATTACGCAGACACACAAAATAAAAAAGTTGTCAGAAACAAACGACACGTGTTTCTTTAGGTATGTCGTCGCGCTGAATACGAATCTCAAACCAGAATTGCGACAACACCCTTCAGTTTTTTTATTGCAAAAAACACTATAAGACAAAATACTAGATATTTGTGTCTTGCAGCATTGTATTCTACAGAAGCCAAAAGTTGCCAGGCCCAAGACGTGACACACGTTTCGTAGCTGAATCCGAATCGAAAGACAGAATTGCGTCACCACCTTTCAGTTTTTTACATATAGTAAAAAAATTCGCTTCTCCCAAAAGTGTAATTTTTAGAATTCAGTTATTAGCATTAAGTTTATATTAAGGCAACAATACAAATGTAGAGTGAACTGAGCTTTGTAAAACCTGAAAATGTTTATAAGAAAAAAAAAAGTTTGGTAGGACTCGCAATTATCTCGTTTTATCTTATCAACTAGGCTCTGATGCAGTACCTCAGGTCTTTTGCTGTAAGTATTTGGGAGTTCTCTTAGATACAAAACTGGGAAAATTTGGAGAACTTTACACTCTGTTGTGAGTATACTTGAAAAAAAAAGCAGTTCAAATGTACACGTCGTAATCGCCCTATTTTAGAATATGGAGTAGCTTGTTGGGATAGGGTCAAAGACACAGTAAACATAAAATTCAAGGCGGGCATTCGGTAAAAACGTTTGTATCTTTGATTTGGAACTCTTTAGAAATGCGTAGAAAAAAGGCCAGGCTTTGCGCTTTATTTAAAGCTTACATAGGGGATCTGCGATGGGGTGAATTTCAGAGCAGAATCGAGAAACTATACCACTGTGGTAGAGGGGATCATCCTCACAAAATCTAACGAAAGAAGCAGAGGGCAGATGTCACAAAACACACTTTTTATGAATCAGACGATAAAGGATTGGAACAGCTTAACCTCGACAGTCTTTGAAACCTTTCGTCGCACTATAAAACTGTTTAGATATAGGTTAGAAATATGTTAATATAATTTAGTTCATATTAATAATATTATCTAGCTTGTATTTGCTATTTAGAATAAGAAATGTACTTGTAGTTAAGTGCAGTGCAATGTAGTGTTGGGTTCAGTGAAATGTTCAGTGAGGATGTCGGGTAAGAGAACAGAAGTGAAGTAGACCGAGCATGGAAAGTAGCTTAGTATAGTGTAGTGAGGTGAAGTGAAGTGCAAAACGACATAAGCAATAACGTACCTAAAACTGATGTAATAGTTCTGTTGCTGTGGTTTCCACGTGCTTTTATTTCTTTTGCTTACTAATCATTATTTATGTTGTATATTATTATTGTTATGTTATTATTACAGTATTATTATTGTTGTATTATTGTTATTGTACTATCATTGTATTATTATCATCAAATTCTGCCATCCGTTTTTGTAATTATTTGCAGAATAAATCTATCTATCCTATCTAATTTACTCTATAACAACAGGATTTATCCACCTTTTCGTTACCAGGGCCCGGCAATAAAGAGTTTTTCTGCCGAAAATTCGCCGTTTTCCGACGCACGATTACATAACTTTCTCTCCTCCGAAGTGCGAGAGTGCGAGTGTGCGAGAAAGTAAAAAAAAACGCTGTGCAGATACGAAGTGTTTGTCAGGAAAATGACACAGGAAACATTTGTTCATCTAACTGAAAAGAATACTGGTGTATTTTTCGCCACGTGAAATGACTCCCCGTGTGTAGTGATATTTTGCGGGTCGAGCTACTACTTGGAATCACATTTGCTGAATAGGTATTTATAAAATATAAAAAAATTGTAGTATAATCTTACTTAAGAGTCAATGCATAAAAATTTTGCAATATATGTGTGCCCAAGAAAGAAAGAATTCCTGTTGATAGAGTCTTGATAAACCTTTCATTAAAACCCATTGACGTGTACACAGAACTATTATCATTCTGCATCTTAAAGTACAGTTGGTATATTCATGCAGTTTCTTATCAAAGATATTCTGTTTTTGTTATAAAAACTTCATTTTTCAACGATTTATAGCAACATTTCCAATTCGTAGTACAGAATGTGGCTAATTTTAGTTTTAGTGAGAAATCAGTTGTTTATATGAATTTCTCTAGTATATTGTTTCATTACAGGATGTATGAAAGAATTATGGATCAACCATAAACCAGTGGATTTCGTAAATGCAGCTCGCCAACAGAAAGTGACGCCAGGATGTTCCTTGATGCAAGATGAAGAGGAGCAGATGGAGGAAGACAGAGCAGTAATAGAGGATGACGTTGATGTGGAAATGAATGCTTGCCACAATAATCAATGCCGAAGAGGCAGCAAATGCATACCCAAACGACAAGGAGAGTATGCCTGCCGTTGCCGACCTGGATGGGGTGGCCGTTATTGTGAGCAAGGTAAAAAGTGTTTAAAATAATTTGAAACTCTCGTCGAACCATATGCCCATGGGCTATTCTGTGAAGAAAGATACATCTGATCTCCATCACTCTCCTTTCTCTCATTCTCTGCACTCTTTGCGTGCGCGCTCATACTCAATCTCTTTATTTTTAACCATCTCGCTCTCTCCCGCTCGCTCTTGCTCTCTCCTGTTCGCTCTCTTTCTCGTTCTCTCAATCTCTCTCTCGCTTTCTCTCATTCACACTCTCTCTTGCTTCTCTCGCTCTTTCGCTCTCTCTCTCTCTTTTGCTGTCTCTCACTCTTTCTCGCGCGTGCACTCTCTCGCTCTCCTTCGTTCTCAATCGCTTCCTCTGTCTCTCGCTTTCTCACTCGCTATCTTTCTCTCGCTCTCTCAGTTGCTCGTTCGCTCTCTCTCCCGCTCTCCATTTATCTCGCTCTCTTTCACCCACTCTCCCGTTCTCTGTTTCTCGCTCGCTCTTTCCCTCTCGCTCGCTCTCTTTTGCTCTATTTCTCACGCTCTTTTGCTGACTCGCTCGATCTTTTGTTCTCTTTCGCTCTCTCCCGCTCCCTCTCTCTCTCTCTCTCGCTTTATCTCTCTTTCACTATGTTGCTCGCTCTCTCGTTCTCTACTTCTCGCTCTCTCTTTTGCTCTCTCACTCGCTCTTTTGCTCTCTCACTCGCTCTTTTGCTCTCTCACTCGCTCTTTCGTTCTCTCACTCTTTCGTTCTCTTCGCGCTCTCTCGTGCTCTCTTTTGCTGTCGCCCTCCCTCTCTCACTTTCTCTCCGTCTCTCTCTGTCTCTCTCCGTCTCTCTGTCTCTCTCTTGTCTCTCTGTCTCTCTCTCTCTGTCTGCCTCTCTCTCTCTCTCACTCATATTCGTTGAAATACCAGATTTTTTGAAACTTGCAAAAGTGCAATTTGTTTTGGGCGTCTTCCTACAACAGTAATAGTGAAGATAGAGATTCTTTCCGTAATTAAATCTGTTCCTTAAGGACAGATCTTAAAATAAGGTATTTTATATAGTAGGTATTTTATAAGTATTATATTTTATAAGTAGGTATTTTATAAAGTATAATTTTGCGAAATTATGAGTAGTTGTCGTGCGCGAAACATAGGCAATTTTTATTTCTCTTAACAATTTTTATCTAAATCGGCACCGAATTTTTTCTTTAAATTTTCTCCTCGTATGTATCAAGGGACAGTAAAAAATATGGCACTAGATCCATTTTTGGCCAACTTTTCTTTTTTTGCGAAAGTTGTAAAAAGTTAACATTTCAGATCTACAGTATTGAAGATAGAGATTTTTGCCATAGTCAAAGTCAGTTACAAATATTCAGCTCTTTAAGAAAAGTCATGTACAGTTTTTTTAAAAACGAGTAGTTTTCGCGTAATTTGGGCTTGAAATTAATGCAATTTATAAAAAGCATTGCCTAAAAACCGCTCCAAATTCTTGCTTCAAATATTTTCAACGGATAAGAGACTCTTAAAAGAATGGCGTGGGTCTCATTTTCGTTGAACTCTCTAAATTTTCGTAAACAGCAATTTTAGCAATAATGCGAGAATGTCTGTGCTTCTATTTCATTACTGCCGTTTTTTTTTGTTTGATCAGATGCGTGCTTATGTTGCACGGTTGAACAACCCTCAGATAGTGGAATAAGATCTTATAATATGTTAGGAATACACAATCTTCCTTTTCATGACATTCAGTATTCAAGATATATTAGCAATATCTATGTATATGAAATCATTTTAAAACCAAAAAGCGCCCTATGAATCCAGAGTCTGATGCTCTCCCAGGACGTGCTCCGTGTCACGCGCTTGGCTCTATTACTGCTAGTACTCTTTGACACTATGCTTCACCATAGGACCTTCAGTGCAGAAGTCAGGGGGAGGAGTATGGTCGCCGAACGCTGCGCCATGTCCGAGGGACATTAAAAATTCTCTGTCTTCGTCTGACACTACGGCTACTTAATTTTATGAATTTCGCGTGTTATTGAAAGTACATAAGTTCAGTCAATTATATAAAGTATTTATGATGTTTGGAGAATTTATTTCCTTTGGACGTTCGGTTTATTGGTGAGCATTTGTACAACCTGTACAGTTTTTGAGGTCTTTGTTGGCCGTTCTGGAAGTCTCTCGTGGCGTGTCCATCACCCACCTTTTGGGAACTACCGAATCCCATCACTGACTACAGGAGTGACATTCTGCAAGCGTTGTTGTGAATACGAGAGTGTATGAAAGTTCTTTCATTATTGCAATGTATACCAGGATAGCGACATTTTCATAAAGATCAATATTTGAAACATGTAATGAAACGTTAAAAAATTTTCTAAATGGGTCGTCAACGACCCATTGGGCATAAATAGATTAATGCAATCAGTTCCTTAAAGGCGGATCTTTAAATAAGTCCACGTTCGATTTGCGAAAAATATGAGTAGTTTCCGTGTAATTTTCTTGTAATTTCGGACGAAATATAGGCAATTTTTTCTCAAAAACCGCTCCAAATATTTTCTTTAAATTTGCTACTGATATATAATAAGGAATGATAAAAAATATGGGGCTAGTTCCATTTTCGGCTATTGTTCGTTTTTTTTTTTTGGAAATTCCCCAAAAGTTAACATTTGAAAACTTCAAAATTGGGAATACAATATTCGTTTTTCAAAAAAAGTAAAATATCGGCTCTTTAAAAAAGGTCATGTACAATTTTTTGAAAAACGATGATTTCGCTTAATTCGTGTCTGGAATTTATGCAATTTCTAAAAAAAATATTTTCTCAAAACCCACACGAAATTTTCTCGTTAACGTTTCCTCGTATGTAACAATGTGAAGCAAATAAATAAAATAGTGGTGCTGTAGAATGACAGACTTTCTCGCAGTAGTTAGTTTTCTAAACTCTTTTGTCTCGTCTAGTTTTGGGATCATGCCTATAATTCCTTTCCCACCTTCTTTTGGCGCCCAAAGAACATTTTTCGCATTTTTTTTCAGTTTTTGGGCTGCCAAATGCTAGAACTAAAACCACCATACACATATTACTATTATAGAAGTGAAAACATGATGTCCTTCCCGGATGGCGGAGGTCGTTTATTCACGGGTACGAAATCAGCTCTTCGGAGGGTTCGCTGGTTCGAGCCTTGTTTGGGGATTATTATTTGTCACAATTTTCAGTTGCCGCAGCAAATTATTGAGAATTCTAGAAACTTTATTGAAAATCATTGGAAGGAATTCTAATCAAAAATACCGTTAATTAAGATAAATGATCTGGAAGTGTATATATATGAGTTTCGAATTTTTACTTTTAGACAATTTTTCAGATCTCTTGTTGGATTTGTAAAACTTAAACCATCAAACCAATTGTTGCCTTTTTGTGCATGTGTTACCAATTGAGGTAAAATAATCAATATATAAAAATTAAGTTTAAATACAATATAACCAGTACCAATGGGACCAACCTAGATATCCCTAACGGTTCCGAAATTATTTTTACTTTCTCGCCTTACGAAGTTCTTCATAAAAAGAGAAAATTATGTAATCATTATGCGCCGGAAAACGGCAAATGTGCGCCAGAAAAACTCTGATTCCTGGACTCTGGTGACGAAAATGTGGATAAATCCTGCTGCTAAATTTAGAAAAAACTAGTGGTGCTATTGAATGGCACAGACTTTCTCGCACTACTTAGTTTTCTAATCTCATTAGCAGTGGCGTCTCCTGCTCAGTGAGCATGGGGATGCGATCAGAGTTTCACGGATTGAATAAGGTAGACCAATTAAGGTATTTAATCGACATTGCACTGTATGTTTATGTATTCCGTATTACGATGCACATATTATACGCGCAAGTTTTCTTGAGCCTCGGATACCTACCCCCACTTCTTTACATTAGTTTAATTAATAATAAAGGATAGCAACTAGCGTTGTGGACAAAATCTGATAACCAGAAATGTTTGCTCACATGTAATAGAAACTATTTTGCATCGAAAAACGAACTACCAATTTGATATAAAATTCCTTGTCAAAATAACCAAACTCCCCACTCCTCGCGCAACAAGCGAAGCGAGGCTCAAGAAAACGTGCGCGGATAATACTTACTGTACCTTCTTTGAGAATTGATAATTTAGTATTGCTTGCTCTGACAATAATAAACAAAACAATAACACGCAAAAGTACATTGAAACAAAACACACCAACTAATTGTTTAATTAGAAGTCGATTTGCCATCATCTTCTTACGTACTTGAGAACTAAATAGAGTTTTTGAGTCCTTCCTTAGGACATTGGGAGCTTTCACTCACCGTTTCATGCCTCGTCCACTGCTCGCCATGTTGCATCTTTTCGCACGAAAATTGTTGGATTCTAATTATCATATTACAATTTCGAAACTATGTAAGAGTTCCTTGTGAGTACTAATAACCCACGTCTCGTAAATCACGTTCTGGATCAGGACTGTTGGCAAACATGCATGCGCATGCGTGTGTAGTGTAGTCATGAGCCCCCCCCCCAACAACAACAACAACAACAACAACAACAACAACAACCCGCTCTGGAGTCTTTAGCACGTGATCACTGGGATTCCCAGTCCTTGCTCTGAAAGAAGAGGAGGCGATTGGAAGCTTTGGGAGGGGGATACCGAAGCGCGAATGAGAAGTCAGAGATGCAACAGTCAGCGTCGCATCACCGTCGGCCGAAACCTCGCATCTTGCACACAGCATATGGTGAAAGTTCAATGACATCGGTTACAAAGCGAAGCCGTTGAAGGGATGCTTCTTGGTCTATCACATCCACGGAGGCGACAGACACCTACCGGAAAGAATGTGGAAAAAACGAAAGGTACTTGAACATTTAAAAAAGAAAGTTTTAAAAGAGCCGAATAACTTGGGGATGCGATACATCTCTCGCATCCATTGAGCATAGCCACTGCCCATTAGTCTAGACTAGGTTTTCGGTTGTGCCTGATTCTCTTACCGGGTTCCTTCATTGGTTGCCGGCTCCCTAATGCTAGAACGAATAAGGCTTGTATATATCATTTCTTTCTATATTCAAAATTCAAATTGTATGTGGCTTAGGGTAGGGATCACAGAATTTTGAAAACGTGCACAGAATTCATTTCTCCCCATAGCACGTCACATACTGTTTTTGACGGAAAATAAATAAATAAATAAATAAATAAATAAATAAAAAAGAACTGAAAATATGTCTGGTTTATTATAGATGTGTTCAGACCGTGTCCATCCT
Organism: Teleogryllus occipitalis; assembly: GCA_011170035.1. Lineage (NCBI taxonomy): Eukaryota > Metazoa > Arthropoda > Insecta > Orthoptera > Gryllidae > Teleogryllus > Teleogryllus occipitalis. The sequence goes on along the minus strand of BLKR01004744.1, from coordinate 21,425 downwards.
GGATGGCTGAGGTCGTTCAATGGCGTGTATAGATTCATCACTTCGGGAGAAGGAAAAGGAAGAGGGTTCGAATCCCGTGCACGTATATTAATTTTATAAATGTGTTGTTACAGAAAAATATTGAGGATAAGATAAACTTTAGTGAAAATCATTTGATGCACTTTTCACAAATACAATCAATACATAAAAAAGAACAAGACGTGTCTATACGTGCTTTTCCAATTTGCAACTTTTTAACATTTTTTAACTTTTATTTTATTTGTAAAACGTATGTCACGTCAAACTAATTGAAGGGCTCAGTATAACAAGGGGCTCTATCACATTGTCATAGTTCTGAGATAATGAGGGTTCTCTCTGAACTTTGCTTAGGTAACTCAGTGCATTTGAAACCTTTGAAACACAATACACTCGCATATTAGTCCATACTGGCTTTAAATAACATATTACACTAAAAGAGTACTATTTGAACTATTATATAATTTTATATAAATAATAATTTAATTTCACAATGTGGGATAGCCCCTTGTTCTACTTAACCTTTCAATTGTCTTTTTGTGCATCTCTATAAACCGATTTAAGTAAACTAATCAATCTATCAATATGAAATTTAAATACAATATACACACGACCCATAGGACCGACTTATATATCCTTAACGGTGGCTTAGGGCTTCAACTAATGTCATTGTATTGCCACTGATATGGAGGTCCTAGGTTCGAGTCTTGATGATGGCAGTACTTTTCGACAGTAGCCAAATAGCTAAGTCGAGTTCTGTAGCTGTGTGGAAAAGAATTCTAGCGGCCGGCTGCTTTCATCGGTATCTTTTCGTGGTTTCTCTAATTAACACCAGGCGAATGCCGGTGCAGTACCCTACCAAACGGATCGCGTGCGATCTTTTCTTCCCTTTCCTTGTTCTATCCTACACTTTACTTACCACACATACACCACACTAGCGCACAAGCCGATCGGGAGCTTAGAGCTTGTCCCGGCTGGGGGAATATCCCTCTGGTGGGAGGTACCTGGTTGGGGAAATCCAGCTAGCCGACGTAGGTTGGCGCCGCATTCAGACATCCAGGGCGGGATTTTCACCACTACCTCCCGAGCAAAAACATGTACCACACTTACGGGACTTACGATCTTAGGATTAGGCGCGCCCGGAATCACTATCAATCAATCTGCCAATCAACCTAACAGCTGATTGTTGAGGTTTTTTTTTTTTACATGAATCAGGCATTTACAATTTTATGTCTCTATCCGTGTTCGATCCATACGGCTCTTGTGTGGGCTTTTGGTATGAGTGCCGACAAGTTAACTCTGAGGAACTGAGATCGGGTCTCGGAGCGGAAAAATATCTTGCTGGTTTATGTAGTATAATAATATTATATTAATAGTTATATTTAATATATAATTAATATTAATAGTGTTGTAGTAATATAATATTGTTTATGTAGTATTATAATTGTAGTTATGTAATATTGTAAATATGTATTAAGTATTTAATGTATTTTTGTCCTTTGTAATTGGTTTCTTGCAGACAAATCACATCTGGGTTGTATTTGTTAATTAAAATTGGTAAATAGTCCTTTTGTGATTTGTAGTCATTAATTTTCCATTGCACAATGCAGTCAACCATTGCTTAGGTTAATTAATTTAGCTTATCTTCACTGACTTCACTTGAATTTGCTGTATCTGCCACTACAGTGTATTTTTTAAATTTATTTTTTATATTGGTGAATCTTGTTTTCATACTTTTATCTGGCAGTTTGTTGTATGTTTCTTCTAACATATTAATAAGTGGTTTAACATCTAGTGTAAATTCCAAAACAGTTTGGATTAGGATTTAGATTAGGATTAGCATTAGATTTGGATTAGCATTAGGATTTTTTTTCAAATAGACATTTCAATTTAAGCTTAAGAGATACTTACTTTTTTGATCTGAAAGTAATTTAAGAGTCTCCAATTTTTTATGTAAATCCTCTGATTCATCAAAACTTTTTTTTTCTATTCTGGACCTTTTTCTTTCACTTCAGCAATCTCTAAATGATTGTTTTCCATATCATTGGTTTCAATTATTTCTAGTTCATTAGATGTAGTGTCAGATATTGATGTTGACAGTGTAGAAAGGGAGGGTAATTTATTGTTATTTATTTAGAGTTATTTACGGTCTTTTTGCTAGAGTTAATATTTTCATTTTGAGTGGCGTTCAGTGCTGGGAAATTGTTTGCCGACAGATAAATTTTCATCAAACCCATCTGCTCTCTCTCTTTTTTTTTTCCTACATGGACATGTTCTTATGAAACTAGTAATAGAGTCAGTTGACGGGTATATCCAAAAAACCGTGTTTTCGTATTCCGTTTTCTACAGTAGCGGTTCGTGACATTTTTGCAGTGTTGCACAATAACGAGAAATTTTCGGCGAATGTTCCTTGACACGTTATCATGAAAAAGAAATCACTTTAATAACGTTCGAATGATCTCTCTTCGTATGAACTTATCTACAACCGTTAACAGACGAAGAGAGGTCCCAGTGAGCGTCCGAGAGCTGGCGTCATCGAGGGAGTTGGATTTCAGCTACAACAAGCGGGTGTCGTGGCGTACGATACGAGCCGAACTTCTTATTTGTATTATCCCATACTCTTTCTACTGTGTTACAAATTATTCCCAGCACCGAGACGTGGAGCAACACCTCTCAAGCCCGTGATGGATTTCAGCCACCGAGGTTGCCACTAAGGATGCCAACAATTGTGCACTTTAAGACTTTGAAGGCTGATTTGCGTATTTCAACTTGTCTAATGATCTTCAAAACTATTCTACTTAAATATAATTAGCACCTTTTTCTCCAAAATCTTTTTACTTATCAAGAAGTATATTTAAATCTTGGAAACTATAGAATTAAGTATGGAAAAATTGCAAAAGTTTGAAATTTCATATGAGCGCAGTAGTTGGCACCATTTTATACAGTGGTTGACACCCATTTTGTTACAGTAGTTAGCACCCGAGATTATTTACTTTAGAAAAGAAACAAAAACAAAGGTTTTTTAAAAGTAATGATTTTAATACAGAAACATTGTTTTAGTTGTTTCAAAATATAACCCATAATCGTAAAAAACGTTTACAAACCATAGAATACTTTAATACATTACTTACCCTCATTATATACAATACATACAAACATTATTCAAACAATAAACGGAAATAGGTATAAGAAAGAAAAAATTTAGCTACGCCTTCGTGTGAGATAATATCTAATTTATAATAATTCAAAAACATAACACAATTTACACAACATTTCAATATCTCTGTTTGACCTTAAAAAGTCAATTATTTTTTATCCTTTGCTTCGTACTTTTTCGTTAGTAATTTCTCTTAGATTCTTTTCCCGAGTTCGTGCTCTCTCCATATTTGATTCTGCATTGACCTCTGTGTCTAAGTATCGTAATGCAGTCTTGACACCCTTAAATGCCTCTTACACTGTTGGAACACCGTCCCACTCTCCGAAGGCCCCTTTACTCACCTAATAACATACGTGATGCTTTCGCTAGCGAGATGGCGCAAGCGGCAAATGAAACATTGCTTTTCCGCGCGGCACGGCGGATATCGCCAGGCTGTGGCAGTTGCATGCTTACTAACGCCTACGTAGAAATCAACTCGCTTGTCCCGCGAAATATCAAGTAAAACCAAGTTTGAAACTTAACCAAGAAATCGCGCGTCGCCACCGCCAGTTGATGACCACGCAGGACACGGCCTGAGTGGCATAAGGTCATCAGTAAGGTCCTACGTTCATATCCTAAGCGGAGACTTCTTCGATAATGTCTTTTGGCGATATTTTTTTAAAGTTGCCTCGAGTTGGAATTTGAAGCTGAGGCGATATATTCTTTTCCAGGAGGGAATTAATTTCCAGGACGTACTTCCTACGTTCGCTATAGCCGACGTTCAGGTTCACAAGAAGCGAATCTTCTTTTGCTTATTTGCAATGTAAGTGAAACGGGACCATGGACTTACGTTTACTATAACCGGGGTTCACTATATCCGAGTTCACTGTAACCAGAGTCGATTACTGTTGTTTCAATTGAGTCAATGTTACCGTAAATGACATATTTCCCTACAAATTCTCCCTTTCTGCTTTGGTGTTAACGGCCACTTTAACATATTTTCCAACAGAGGGGAATTTATTGTTTTTATTAAATTGATTTCTTCTTCTGGAGTTGGTTCAGTGTTGTCTAGTTGTCGTCTAATTCGGCTGGATTGTGTACCAGTGATACAATGTTATTTTGCTCTAATTTTTGGAGAATGTTCACTGATCCAATGTTGTTTTGATCTAATCCATCTGAGAAGAAATAAAAGAGGTCATCTTCGTCAACATATTAGCTTTATTAAGATAGCCCGCTTTCGACGGCTTTGCCGTCATTGTCAGTCTACAAGATACAGAAAGATATAACAAAATTATAAATAAATACACAATAAGATAGAAAATTAAATTACAATTAATGGATACATCTAAAGTATTTAGTTACAGATAGCAGATAAAATTTAAAAAAAAATAAAAAATAAAAGGAAATGCAACGGGAGGATTTGTAGCAGTTCAAATTAAACATTAAAAAAATCAATAAAGAAAGACACATTATATGATTGCAAAAGATAAGGAACATATAGCAGATAAAATTGCAAAAATGAATTGCGACGGGGGGGAATTAATACAGATAATAGTTCAAATTTCAGATTATAAATATATGTGAAGAAGTATACATTCTCATATTCAAAAGAAAGAAAAACAAAATTTATATATATATATATATATATATATATATATATATATATATATATATATATATATATATATATATACATTTTATTAGGATAAAGAGAAACTAGAATGATCCCTTGCCTCATACCTCACTTGCCTGGAATGTGAAGTGGCTTCTATGTCCTTCTACAAACAGTATAACAGGCAGTGTAATTACAGAATTTGTAATAAAAGGGGCAAATATATTCTCAATATATCCCACAAATGTGTCAGATCTTTTCCAACTACTATCAGTCAAGCCAATTCCCCATGTGCTGGGGATTTAATTTAGTATTTCTTTAAGGAGTCTTTTATAGGGCAATACCATCACTGGAGGTACACGTACTATTGTCCTTGGCACAGAAAATGAAAACATCAATCACAGTTTTCTTATCTTTTCCCATGTCTATTTAAGAAACATTTCTTTGTCCCCTTTGTGCTAATACTCTAGTATTCTTGCTGGGTTTTTTTCGTTTGTTTCGTTGCCCTTATATACCCTGATAGGATACCTATTTTGTAGAACATCATAAGAGCTAAATTACTAATAACAAGGACCAACACCATCTTGGAACAACACCTGAGCGAATGTTTGGAATTAGAGGAAGTACACCTAGCACTATATTGTGCAGCATCAACGGTAATCAAACTGAATGGCAAAAAACATATGTACCATGGAGGCAAGTTCAACGAGGTGTTTAAGAAAAGAAACCAACCTGGAAGAGGAGACTTGAAATGAGTGTTGATCATTTTCGAGCAAAGCAGATTGGAAAAATGAATTTCTGAAGGGCACCCGCTCCCGAAAAATATTAAAGAAGATAACTGTGATATGTGCTCAGTCAAAAATTAATCTAGGAGATATTGTCAGCAAAGACTTCTAGAACTGAAGGATGAGTACCGATAGAAAGCTAAGCTGAAAGGAGCAAGATTGAAAAGATATAATGTGTTATATATAGCGCATTATATCTTTTCAATCGTGCTCCTTATAACAGAAAGAAGCAGAATATTGATTGCAATAAAACGGAAAAATGTTCATCAAACAACTGGAGTCGGCGAGTCAGACAGATTCATCTCTAAATCTGGAGTCCTGTGAGTTTGCGGATCATTGGAGTTCAATTTGGTCGAAAAGTGAACATTTTAAATAGAACGCTGACTGGATCTGGAATATCGAAGAACAAAGTGCTTCTATATCACCTATGTTGGTCACCAGTTTCACGACCGAAGACACATAGAAATATTAAGAAGATCAATAACTGGAGGTCACCAGGACCAGATGGACTTCACAATTTTTGGCTGAAGTATTTCACAGCAATCCACGAACCATTGGCCATCTGCTTTACAGAAGCATTAAATGACTCGAGTGAGATCCCACTTCATCTTACTGAAGGAAACACATTTTTGCTTCACAAAGATGATGTCTCACGACCACAAAACTACAGACCAATAACTTGTATGTCTACTATTTACAAATTATTTACATCTTTGATCAATGAAAAAATGTATGAGCATTGTGAAAGAAATGGAATAATAGCAGAGGAACAAAAAGGATGCATTAGAGGTGCTCTAGGTTGCAAACACCAACTTATAATAGATTCTGTAGTTTTAAAACAAGTCCAGAGTAAGCAGAAAAACCTTCACATGTGTCATATGGATTACACAAAAGCATTTGATTCAGTTCCTCATGATTGGTTGATAAGAGTACTTGGAATCTACTGGATTTCTCCAAAGATCATAAACACACTACAGTCATTGATGTTAACGTGGAGGGTAAATCTGCATGCTAATAAGGAGAAAGTATGTATAATTAACATTAAACGTGGGATATTCCAAGGAGACTCTCCTTCACCCTTATGGTTTTGTCTGGCGTTAAATCCGTTGTCATCACTGTTAAATAATAGTACCATTGGCTACAAAATTAATTCATTAGATCATAAGACATTAAATCATCTTTTATTTATGGACGATCTGAAGCTCTATGCTTGAACACATTAAAAACTCTCTTCCTTAATAGATACTACCAAGATTTTTAGCCAAGATATTAGGATGAGCTTCGGTTTGGATAAATGCGCCATCATAAACATACGGAAAAGTAAAGCAGAAAAGTAGATAAATATGTCCAAGGCATAGTAGAGCTACAACCTGATGCTGCTTACAAATATCTCGGAATACAACAGAATATGAAACTTGATCACACAATTAAACATGAGTTTACCGAGAAGAGGGTAACCAAAATACTGAATACGAAACTAGCCGGGAAAACATAATTACAGCCATCAACAGCTGGACTGTACCTACGCTGATATATAGTTTTGGTGTAGTAAAATGGTCTGATGCGGACCTAAATTCATTGGATAGACTTACTAGAGGGCTTCTTACAAAATTCAGATGTCTACACCCTCACTCTTCTGTAATCCGTTTGTATTTACCAAGAAGTGAAGGTGGTCGAGGGCTACTTAATATTTTAAAGTCTGCAGAACCCAAGAACAAAAAATGAGGGACGCTGTACTTAGGTCTGAGGATTCCCTCATGAAGAAGGTGGTGAGCGTTGACACTGGATACACGCCACTTAATTTAAGCAACCAAGGCGCGAATATTATAATACCAACTCTAAAGGAGGAAATACAAAATTGGCAACAAATGATGCTTCACGGTAAATTTCCAAATTCTCTGTTGGGCCCTATGATTCACAAATATGCGTCCTTAAAGCAGTTGAGCAATGGTTACTTGTACCCGGAAACTGAAGGTTTTGTAGCAGAAATTCAGGATAGAGTAATAAGAACTAAAAACTGTGAAAAACATATTTTAAAAACAAATGATATCGACAAATGTAGAAGATGTGGTAACAGCGGAGAGTCTATCGAGCACATAATGGCTGGGTGCAGTACTTTGTCAGTGTGCCTATTTAGGCAGACATAAACAAGTAGCAAAACTCTCTCACCGAGAACTAGGAATGAAACTTTTGGAATGTTGGGGAATAATGCTCCAGCATACTACTAGTATGAACCAGATGCTGTGCTCGAGACGAAGACGCACGTCTTATACCGGGATCGACCTATTATGACGGATAAAACAGTTGGTCATAACCGCCCTGACATCCTCACAAAGTAAAGAGAACAGCATCTATAATCGATGTTGCAATCCCTTTGACTCACAACTTGCGGAAGTCCGAAGCAGAAAAATTCAAAAAATATGAGAACTTGGTAACTGAATTAAAAAAACATTTGGAAGTTGCATAAAATCTCCCATTTCCCCATGGTTATATCCGTTGAAGGAGTCGTCACCAGAACCTTTAAAAGAAATCTGGAGAATTTAGATATCAAAAATATTTTTAATGAAGCCCAGAAAGCCACCCTTCTTCAAACATGTCATATTGTCAGGAAATTCCTAAATGCGTGACATTCATGTAGGTCAGGATGAATTTCCTTCCTGCGCAGTGCGAGCCTAGTCCTATAACATCAATTGGACAGGTGATAGATTTCCCCGCTAAAGCAGGGAAAGTGTGAGTAATAATAATAATAATAATAATAATAATAATAATAATAATAATAATAATAATAATAATAATAATTTGTATGGTATAGTAATGGTACAGCACTGTCATGAATAACAAGTTAAATAACATACTCTTAGTTCACATTACTATTTGTTATTTCATGATACATAATAATAAATAGTCACCGTGCTACAAATCATACTTTGGGGAAGTTAGATATAGGCCATGGACATGAGTAGGAGTCAATATTCCGGGCGAAGACGCTCCACGAGTGACCAAAGTCACATCGTCTCAGGTTATTTTTCCTCATTTATCGAATGTGTTGCTCAAACATTCCTCCCTTTTTATGAGCCTGTCGCATTGTGAACATATCACCGTCTGGTTCAAGGAAATACACGAAGTAGGAAATGTGAGATATTTGAATTTCGCGGTCATGAATCAACAGGAGGTCACTCGGAGGCTCCGACTGAAAAGGCGGCAAAGAATATGAGGGAAACGTATCACTCCGTTGCCAGCACTAGGACGGACCTTTGTATACTTCGGCTTTTATAACATGGCGCGTCAGGGCTCATCTTCACGGTGGCATTGTCACTTGATTTCGCGTCTTTCTCGGCCAGATGTCGCATGATCGCGGCGTATCAAGCACTGCTTGAGACGCGTCGATTGACGGACGGACGGACGGACGGTCTAATGTTACTGTATAAAGATAGTTGTGGCCGAGAATACTAATGTAAAAATAATTTACCATTGTTCTGTGTCCTTTAATAGTTTGGTCATAAATTAATACATCATTTATTATTATATGTATATTTTAATTTTAATTTTGTCTCAGTGCTGTCAAAATATGTATAGATTTGTCACCTTTACCTATCTTGAGTTGGATTATCGCGTTATCAGTTCATAAGAACGCATAATCTCTTTTGTTCTTTTAATCTTCTAGCTTGAATTAAAATTGATTTATGAACAGGAGAAAACTACAAAAGTTTGAAATTATTTGAACCCCCTCGTACAACCCCACTTACTGTTGATGATACAAATTTTTTCTTAAATTAACATTTGCTCTCCACAATTTGGTTTTTTTATTATTGCCATGTACTTTTTTTAAATATTAGAAATGTTGCGTAATTTTGAGTGAAATGTGAACAATGTCATTTACAAGATTTTCTCCAAGTAAATCCATTTTTTTCTGTAAACGTTTAATACTGAGAGTGCTAAATGCTCTGAATAACATGACCTAAACTCCATGTGATGTATTATTTTAATTTTTCAAAAATTACCAAATGAAATATTTTTGTTATATCTCCCACGTCATGAATATTTACGATACAAGCGTTTTTTACTTCATTGCATTTGTGAGTACAAGTGTTTCATGAAGTTTGAAGATCGTCTGAAATATACCTATTATTTTCGGCGGTACATTTTATGGTTCCCAAACACATATTCAAACTTTTCCAAAAAAAATTGCTCCAATTTCTTATTTTCTCGTCTTACTTAGTGAAGAGAAAGAAAAATGCTGCGTTACATATCGGCAATTTTTCGAAAGAACTCGTATTGTGGACCACTGATGTTGCGAAAGTTGATAAATTGTGGGTCTTTGATACGAAAAAATGAATTGACGGCAAAACGTCTCTATGTCAAAATGTCTGTGACCAACTCTGATGACTTTCTCCAAAATTGATATTCCCCGATCGATCAAAACAAACATTTTAATTAATCGATTTTGATCGATATCGAGGACACACCAAACGTAGATTCAGACTACACGAAGTGTTAGAGAAAGAAATTTGCAACTTACAGGAACAAAATATATACCCTTTTTCGATATCAGGGTCTCCGAATACGTTTTTCTCTGTCGAAAATTCGCCGATATCTACTAAAGCACTACAATACTTTTTATTTAGTAGATAAGACGAGAATGTAAACATTAGGTCATTAAAAACGAGAATGTAAACATTAGGTCATGCCCGAATTTTCGAAAATAAAAGTAGTTTTTGCGTAATTTTAAGATTAATGAAACATTTTAATGTTTTACTTTCCGCCGAAGTTCTTACTGCCGTAGTAAAGAGAAAGTAATTTTTTCTACAGCAAAACGTGTCTGTGTGTCTTGTTCTTCTGTCCACAATAGCGCTTAAACCGTACAGACTATTTTACATAAAGCATCACCAACATTTTCAGAATTTTTTAAGAAATTACTCCAAATTTTTTATTTAACGTTTTCCTTTGATGACGTTTAGAAGTCTTAGAAAATGCCGTTGGTCCTATTTCGTAGAAATATCTCAATTGGCCGTAATTGCAAAAATTCAACATGTTCTTTCGGCTTCTTCTTACAGCTACAATATTCACGATAGAGTTTTTTTACGTATTGAAATAGTATATTATTCAAAGACAAATTTTGAAATAAGTTTATGCACGACTTTTCGAAAATATGAGTAGTTTTCTCGTATTTTTGCATGAAAAATAGGCAATTTTTAAACAATATAATCCTCGTATATAGCAAAGGATGGTTAAAATGGATACTGGTCTAATTTTCGACTGTATTTAAAAAAAATTGTAAAACATTGCAAAAGTACGACATTGAAGATAGATCATTTAAGATTTGTCTCAAATGATATTTTGAAAACAAATTTGATCTTTATAAATGTGATGTAATTTTTTAACGAGTAGTTTCGCGTGATGTCTTCATGAACATATTGCAGCTTATAAAAATATTTCTCAAAGACCGTTTCAAATTTTTCTTTAATTTTTTTCCCCGGAAAGAGTACAGGGCGCTTAAAAATGCGCTGGGCTCATTTTTGTTGGACTCTTTGAATTTTCGAAAATTGAAAAAGGTAGAAATGAAGCGATAAAGAATGTATAGATACAATATTGATAAGAGAATATAAAATATGAGCCATTTCTTGTCAAACCGCACCAAAAAGACCAAACTTTGACCTACATATTTTTATTTTTTTTTCTTTTTTTCTATTTATTATATGAATCAAATAAGTTAAAACGTGTATTTTTATTTTTTTCTAACTTTATAATTTTCGGAAAAATTACACAAGGAAATTTGCTAAAAATGACGCGCATCACTAACTTATAAATATCACATACTTGAACATACACTAATTATAGAAACTCTGTTGAAATTCTATTCGAAACTTAAAACCATGTTTAATTTTTTAGATTATTCAAAATATTCAATAATTTATAGGAAATATGTTTCAACATGATACCAAATATTAAGCTCAATTTTATAATGTTCTCTCATCCAATTTCTTGTAAAGTATGTATTCATCTAAAATTTTTAATGTAATGTGTATTCGTTATAATGTTAAACACACCTATTTTATCTTAATATAGGTTGTTTTAATTTTTATTTATATTAATTATTTAATTTCCTATTTTAGCTGACATATTGTTAAAGACCTGAAGATGGAGGCACAACTCGACCTCTGAAACGTTGCCACTCTATTCTTGTTCAAAATACTATTTGAATGTAATAATCATTTATGTTTTAATAAATGTTGTTTGGACTGTCTATAAAAAGAAATTATTGGAACTTTAATTAAGAAAAAACTTAGTAGCACACAGCCTATGTTTCATCTTTATGAAAAAAATTATCTATGATAGCACTTTGTACTTTCTGAAATTTCTCATGGGGAAACCCTTTTTGTTGCAATTTTCTTTTCTGGACGGTGTTTCTCGTATTGCAATTAAAATCCTGTTTATTTTCTCTACATTCATTTCGCAGACACTTGACGAACTATCAGAAGAGCTTCCATTGTCATTTCCTTGATTTCCTGTTTTCACTATATTCACTGGACTTTCCGCTACTTTCGTTAATGCCACGAGAGCCACTGATCTCGACGCTCTCTTCACCAACAAAAAGCCTTTTTGGAAGCCGACTCCCTTTTTTCCGACATGAATCACAAATTCACCAATCTAATAACTCCTCTAAATTAAGTTTCACTAGTAAATCGTGGTTTACACCTCTTTTTTTTGAGATTTTTTTCTTAAAATCGTGATCAGAAAGATAAAATTGATTGAAACATCTGTCGTGTCTCATACGGTGATCGCCACTAATGTTACACAGTGTATACACGATTCACAGAGCAAACTCTAGCACTCTTCTCTTTATAAGAAGCGTATTGCGATTGATGTTCCGAAAATTTTACTCCTCTCCCTTGACAAGTGATCTGTTGCATTTCACGATGAATGTCAGGAGGGCATCCCCATCCCTAGGACGCAAAGGGACTCAGCAGTAAAATTCGTTTCGCTGACACGAGGAAAAGCAGTAGTAGAATTCGTTTCTCTGTCACCCATCCCTTCTGGGGACAGAGTAAACATATGAGTTACTAATATTTCTTGAAACCGTAATCAGGCAGACGGTCATTCTTTATATTGTTCTTCGTAACCTGTATCAATAACTGATCGAACACAATTCGTTAGTGCAGGGGCAGAAAGTGCGCGCCCGCATACAATAGATTTTTCAGATCTGTACATATTCAATGTCCACTTGTTTCTTGGGTTTTGTAGAAAATTGAATAATAAATACGCCTATATGTTTTTCAATTTTTTATCTGAGCGAGTTCATATAGAAATGTTCACTTTTTTAAATAATTACAATTTTGAACTGAAATATTTAATTTTTGGGGAAGTAATTTACAGAGGAGTGCATGCATCAAAGTATTAAATGAAACAAACCAGGAATTTTTATGTTAAGCACATTCGGAGCATATTTTACAAAGTTTGCAAAAATTCCAAAATTTAATATTGGCGTAAGTCCACATATAATCAATTTTCAGGTACATAAAGAAACGCGTGACCCTTTTTTGATGTCCAGATTTAATAAATAAAGTTTTACATTAAAAAAAAGTGTCAATTCTTGTGCGATTTGACGTGGAATGGCTCATATACGGAATATTTATGGTAGAGGTTTTTTTGTTAAATGAAATTATTTTAAAAAATATGTTTTTAAATATTCTTTAGAAACAATTTTTATTTCGGAAAAAGGAATAGTTTTCGCGTATTTTGTATTTAAATTTAATGCAGTTTTTAATTGTTTTCTCAAAAATTACTCCAATTCTTTTTTTAATGTTTTCCACAGATGTAAGAAAGGTAAAAAATAGTCATTTTCGTTCAACTTCGATTATCGAAAATTGCATAAGTTAAAAGGAATGCCAGGAACCACTAGTTTTTGAAGCACCAGGAGAGCTGAGCATTGCCGTGTGCCGATGTTGGAACGGCGACGTGAGAAAAAAATGCTCATCGATTATACTTTTGCAGGTTCGTGTAGTATTATAATATTGCGTATCGTTACAAATAATGCGAGAAATTACGTGCAGTTGTAGCACTACTAGATTATTACTTATGGGACGTCCTATCAGATTTGTTTAGTTTATTTTTTGTCGCATCAACTGCTAGGTCATTAACGACCGCACCAATTACAGTATCTAATACACAGTTTGCATTTAGATCTCTAATTCAGCATTACATTGTTTTCATACCATAATTCTACATTAGTACAATACAACACTGTTCACAATAATTAGCATGTTGTATTGATCTCAGATTTCCGACATAATACCAATAACTTTACAAAATTTGACCACTTGATTTTGATAGGGATTCCCCTGATAATATAACAGTGCACCAGCGTCCAATCCCCGCAAGACGTTTTTCCTCTGTAAGGAGAACTTGGGACATGACTCAATGATGTGGTCCAAAGTTATATTACAACTACATACATCACAAGTTCAGGGGGGGGATTCTTTTGTAGTAGGTAGTGGCGGCTCTACCATAAGGTCACATGGTCACGTGCCCTCCCTCTTGTAAAGAAAAGTATTAATAGTGGACTAAAATGCTTGTCATGTTATCGAGTAAATACTTCCAGAGAAATAACGTTAAGGTTTTCATGGGCGATATCGATACTATTTCACAGCGCTGACCACGAGGTAGTTGTGGCAACAGGGCGAAGTCCGCAAGCTTCTTGTGACCACCTCCCTCCCGTTCAGCAAAGCTTTCCCTCATAGTGCGCGGGAAAAAGAGAGAGGGTAATGCTCCCTTATGGCCCTTCAGGGTCACAAGCTTTTTGTGACTGCCACTGCAAGCGCCACTTATCAGATGCACAAACAACGCTCGTAGTGTCTGAGAAATGAAATGCTAATCAGCTCAGGGCGCTTGTAACCATGATAATATCAGCAGCTGTGAAATGTGAATAAGTTTTTCTTGAGCGTTTGCGTGTTTACAATTGAATTGTTTTCTCTTCTCGTTCAGCTGACGTGAGAAACCAACGAGGGATTTCGAGTGATTTTCAATGTAAAGCGCTAAAACTTTAAAATTAAGTAAAATATTTAGGAAGTAAAAATTTAGGTTATGAAGACAGGATGTTGGCGAAAGAATTAGGGCCACCGAGGCCTAATCTGGTCATCAAGCAAGCTTTTAGTGACAAAAATAGATCGTACAACAGAACATTTAATAAGTCAATATATGATAAATGGGATTGGATTTGTGGATGTCCAGTGAGTAATGCATTGTTTTGCTTCCCATGCATTCTATTTGGGGGTGACAAAACGTGGACCAAGAACGGTATTAAAGATTTGAAGCATCTCCTGGATAAATGCAAAAAACACGCTATTTCAAAAAGTCATGTCAACAATGAAATGAATTTAGCTGTTCTTGGGAGAGTTATTATCAGGCAACAATTGGATGACGCTTATAGAATCTCTGTGCGTAAACATAATGAACATGTAGATAAAAATAGATACATTATGGGTCGCATTGTTGATGCTATTAAATTTTGTGGAGAATTCGAATTAGCGTTACGTGGTCATGATGAATCTGAGGACTCCGATAACCCAGGTATTTTCAGGGGACTGATTAATTACACAGCCGCTTTGAACAATATATTTCAAAATCATTTGGAGAATGCAACGACCTTTAGAGGCGTATCAAAGACCATCCATAATGATTTACTAGATGCAATGTTTGCCGTTTGTCAAAAATACTTGACAGAGCAAGTAAATAACGCAGTACACGTGGCCATTTAGGCGGACGAAACAGCGGACAGTTCATGCAAAACCCAAATGTCATTAATTTTGAGATATCAGTCGGAAAGAAAAATATATGAGCGATTTTGGAGCTTCTTTCAAGTAATCGAAAGAGGTGCTCGGGGTTTGGCTGATAAAATTTTGGAACAATTACACAAGCTCGGTTTAGATAAAACTCCCGATAAACTCATAGCCCAAACGCATGATGGAGCTGCTGTTATGAAAGGGCAAAAAAGTGGGGTAGAGTACTTTGTAAAGGAAAAAATCCTAATGCAAACTTTGTTCATTGCTACGCTCATCAAGGAAATCTTTTACTTCAGAAAGCAGCTTCATCTTCTGGGAGCAGAGTATTTTTTGAAGAACTCCAAGGAATATGCTTTTTTTTCAGATCGCCCAAAAGAATGCAATATTTAACGACATTTGTGCAAAGAAAACTGTGTTCTGCACCACCTTCAAGATGGTACTTCCAGCATAGAGCTGTTCATACTGTTTGAATATAAAGACAGCCTAATTGAATGTTTCGAGCAAATTCGAGATGGTGAAGAAGAGAATCCCAAAGCCGGTGGTCAAGCTGCAGGATTTGTGCGAACATTAAATGATCCAGATTTTGTATTTTGGCTCTCCTTCTACCATAAAATTATGCTTCATGTTGCAATTTTCTTCGACACTGTTCTGAAAAGGAATATCGATTCTGTTCAAGTAAAGGAATTCATTAAACGGTTTTCTGATGAAGTAACCAAGGTGCGTAAAGTGTACGAAGACGAACAAGAGTCTTCAAGTGTACCCCCAAATAAGAGAAAATGCATCTCTCGCAAAGAAGGAAGCAACCGTGTTGCTGCTTTGGAAGTGTGTGATACTATTTTAAAAAACATCGAAGACAGGTTGGAGTGTTCTGACCATTTGAGTGCAGCGAAATTATTTCTGACGGAACAATTCGTTCAGTTCTCTGTGAATTTCCCGGAGAGTGATTTTGAAACCACTGTGAAATTATACTCTAAAATAAATGGTCCAAAATTTAGAACGGAATTAGAAATGTTATACTCCCGTGAAGATTTTCATGGTGCATCAGGCGCTGCTGCATTACTCCAGTTTTTTTGTTGTTTTTTTTTAAGACAACAACATGTCGCATGCTTTTTCAGAGTGTATCCATGTTTTGAAAATAATTGCCACCATTTCAATGACTACTGTGGAAAATGAACGTTGTTTCTCCACTCTAAAGAGAATAAAAAATTTTCTTGGAAACACTGGGTGCAGACAGACTGAATGCCTTAGCCATGCTTTCTATTGAGAAACGGATGATTCATGGCATTCGGGATTTTAATTGTCAAGTTATTGAAGTGTTTGCCAGAGCCAAGGAGAGGAGGATTGAATTGCTGTATAAAAATTAGAGGTTTGTTTTCCCATGCTTGCATGTCGCATTATTTTTTTCACGATTTTCTGTGCCCTACCTGGTCTGAAGTTTAGGAGCCTTCACTGGTAGTAGGTGAAGATGACTTAATTTTGAATGTCCCGTTCTTGTTATGACCTCTTGTTCTTTTCGGTTAAGTTTTTTATTGGTTACCAATTTATTGTGTTTAATACTTTGATAATAGGTTACTTTCTTATGAAGGTCACTTCTTTTAAGCGTTGTCCAGACGGAGAACCATATTTCTTCCATAATTTTTCCAACATATTTCACTAGATCTTGGAGTGTATTCGAGATTGCCAGTACAGTTTTAGGGTTATCAGTTCTACTTTCACTAACTACACTGGCAGTTTCCCTTTGCTTTTCTGTATCTTGATTCATATCACAAATCAATATTACTTCTTTACCTGACGTGGTAATGTCATGATACAGTTCTTGGATTATAATCATTTCACTACAAGTTTCGTTATTGTTAATACTATTTATTGCAGTGCGGGAATTTGAGTATAAACTGAACTTTGAATGGTTAATTTTTTTTAATAAGTTTCATGGCGGTCAAGATGGCACATAAATTCGGCAGTAAGATGGCTGGCATAGATGTTTAGATGGTGTTTAACCAATGCATCTTTCGTTACCACTGTTGCTTCTGTTCCTTGTGTATTTTTAATTGCTTTGGCATAAACTGGATAAAACATGTAATTGTTGGTCGGTTCAGAGTCTATCTCAGATCTTTATTTTGATGTGCGCCTGACGATAGGTCTACTGAATTATTAGAGATTATCCAAGGAGGAATATTGTAATTTCTCTTCTTTTCTACTTTCCTGTGATCAAAATTAAGTTCTCTAAGTACTTTTCTAGTTTTTGCATACAAAGGTATAAAACGCGAATGCTCTATGTACTCTTGTTTTTTAGGATATATGTCCTGTACTATGATTGGATTGATGGACATGACTGCTTTTAGAGCATATTTGATTATTAGTTTCTCCCTGCTATGAGATAACGTGTGTTCATTTGCTTCAATTAGAATGCTTCCGATGGGACTGGTATGAAAACATCCGGTGCATTTCCTGATACCTTGATTGTGGACTGTATCCAGTATTTTTAGGTCACTTTTACTACCAGATCTGTATATTATTGATCCATAGTCTATTTTGGATCTCACAAGTGCTTTGTATGTTAATAATAGCAATTGTCTATTTGCTCCCCATTTGTTGTGTGCTAAGCATTTAAGTATGTTGATTCTCCTTTTACATTCATTAATAGTGTTCAATATGTGCAACTTCCAGGTCAGTTTACTGTCGAAGTGCATTCCTAATATTTTGGTATTTGTGACAAATCTCAGGATCTGATTACCAATTTTAAGCGTAGGTAAGTTATTGATGTTCTTTTTTGAGCTTTTTTGAGAATATTATACACTGCGTTTTTTGAGGTGAGAATTTAAACCCTGATTTAAATGACGATTCATAAATACAATTTAATGCAGTATGCATCATTTCTTGAGTTGAGTTAATGTTTCTTCCTTTACAGAGCAAAGTAATATCATCGGCGTATTTCCTAATGATCGAGGGTAGTTTGCTTTTTTCGTCCGCGTCATTTATTGGTAGTAGGAAAGGTGTAACACTAAGGATGGATCCTTGAGGTACGCCGTTTTCTTTTCTTCACAGATAATGTTCCATTTGCTCTCACTTGCATGACCCGATCTTCCGTAAAATGTTTGATAAACTGAAACATGCTGTCTCGAACCCCAATTTCAGTCAACTTATGTAGGACTCTATGCATGCATACCAAATCGTATACCTTTTCGATGTCCAGGTTGACAGCTAGCACATGTTGTTTGTTGGCAAACGCTTCTTGAATGTAGGTATCTATGCTTACCAGGTGGGAGGTCGTTGAGTGTCCTGGTCGAAATACAAACTGATTACTGGATATTATCTTCTTGTAATAGAGATACCATCTGAGCCGACGATTAATAATTATTTCCAAAATCTTGCACATGTTGCAAGTCAATGATATGGGCCTGTAATTACCACTTAGTGTTGTGTCTTTTCTGGGCTTAGAAAGAGGGATCACAGTAGCCGCTTTCCACACTTTTGGGAATGTCTTTTCCATCCATATACAGTTGTATATTTTTAGTAGGATGTCTTTCCCTTCCTGGGGTAGATTTTTAAGCAAGATATTAGGAATATTTTCCGGTCCGAGAGAGGAATTTTTGAAGGCTTCTAATGTTGTGACAAGTTCTTTAATTGAAATAGGTAAGTTAAGGTGCTCTTGAATGTGACAACCTTCTGTGTTCTCTTCTCTGTATAGCTTCGGCTATTCTCTTTCTTGTTCATTTTTGTAAGTTTGAAAGGCCTGAGAGTAATTTTGAGAGCTAGAATTGCTGGCGAATTTGTTGGCGAGCTCGTTTGCAATATCAACGGGGTTATTAATAACTTGTGCATTTTCGGACAGAAGAAAATGAATTTGATTATGTCTTTTAGTACCTTGTATGGAACTAATTTTTTTCCAAGAGTCTTTAATGTTATTATTCACGTAGATAGAGTATACCTAACGTATCCAGGAGTTGGATTTGCTATCTTTAATTATTCTTCTTGTAACAGCTCTTAATTTTTTATATTCGACTTTATTTACATTTGTTGGATGTTTCTTGTACGGTTGAACGCATGTTTGAACTGCATTAAGAGCATTTTTACATTTTTCGTTCCACTATGGTACCACGTTTCTTCTTTTTGTGAGGTTGATAATTTCTAGTGTCATTAGCTGCTGTTGTTATGGCATCAGTAAATAGTTTGATTATGATGTCAATGTCGTGTTCTTGAAACATTAATTTGAGATATTTTCATTTTAATTTCGTGCAGGTAGTTAGTCCGGTTGGCTTTGAAATAGTTCCACTTGATATTTTCTTGCAGCGGATTCGAGATACATGAAGAATCGCTGATAATCGTCAGAATAGGGAAGTGGTCACTATCGTGAGGCTCATCCAGTGCATACCAATTGCATTTAGAGGCCAGGCTGTTGAACCGAGTGTGAGGTCAATTGCACTAAGCTGTCCATTACTAATATTGAAGTATGTAGGTTGCCGTTATTTATTACTGCCAAGTCAGATTCTTCAATAATAGCTTCCATATTGATGCCTCTTGTGTCAGTTTTATACGATCCCCAGAGGGTATTGTGGCTATTGACATCACCTAATAAAATAAACGGCTTAGGTAATTGTTTTATGATATCCTTCACTTCATTATTTTCGAACTGATAGCTGTTGGGTATGTGTGTGTGTATGTCTCTCTCTCTCTCTATATATATATATATATATATATATATATATATATATATATATATATATATATATATATATATATATATATATATATATATATATATATATATATATATATGTGTTGCATATACATAAAGAAAAGGGAACTTGTATTTGAATTGCAATTGCTTTAAAATTGGATCTGATATAAACATGGTTTGCTTTGATATGATTTTTAACAAAAATATCAACACCCCCACTTGCAATAGAAGAAGTTGATCGATTTCTATTGTAGCACGTGAATCCTTTTAATTTGCTAGATTTATTTCCTTTGAAGTTGGTTTCCTGCACACATACTATTTCAGGTTTGTTTTTCTCGCACAAAATCTGTATTCTTTCATATCAAGGGTGAAAACCCTTAGTATTCCATTGTAGAATATTTATCAAATGTATTTCTATTTATTTAATTTAAGCAGAAGTAAAAGTATCACTTCCTGAGTCTTCATTAAATGGGTTACTAATTTTAAATTTTTTTATAATTCTTCTTCTTTATGAATCTGTTTTTAATGGATCTGTTAGGAGAGGATATACTGGATAATAGACTGAGTGTCACAGGGATAGTCTTTAGCTATTATAATAGGGCCTTTAGCTCCAAAGGAGTTTTTAAGGAAATTTTATTTATTTATTTATTTATTTATTTTACGTCAAAAAACGGTTAAAACTGCTTATGACGTGCTATGGGGAAAAGTGAATTGTGTGCACATTTTCAAAATTCTGTGATCCCTACACTAAGTCATATTCTACTTAAATTTTGAATTTTGAAAGGGAGAAAAAAAAACAAAAAAACTCCATGTAATAAAATCTATTTTCAAGGATAAATAAGCAATAAATTTGAATTTTGAAAGCGAGAAAAAAAAAACAAAAAAAACTCCCATGTAATAAAATCTATTTTCAAGGATAAATAAGCAATAAATTTTGGCTCTTATTACTTCCTGCCGCGACAACATGGAAACGATAATTTGAATAATTGTATTTCCCACTGAATTCTAGAAGACGTGCACAGAAAATGAAGTTACATTTATGTCAAGAAGCAAAACAAGGGGCCATCTCAGCATTTGCTCAATGGATCAGGGAAACTGGATGAAAAACCTGATCGAGATGGGGGTCATTGACCCGGAAGCTGTGTTACAATAGTTGTTACAGGTTGTTTATACTCATTTATACAGTCGAAATGGTAATTAATGCATTATGTATGATTGTTAAAATTAATGTTACTTTTCTTGTGATGCTCAGTATAGTCTCTAATTGTATAGAAACAGTTATGCAGCAGAAACGATTTCACTTGTGATTTAAACTTTTCTATTGAATTTAATCGTTTAATGTCATCTGGCAAAGTGTTGTAAAATAATGTACATGTATTGTATGTGAATTTTTTGTAATGAGCTGTAGATACTGTCACCT
>BLKR01004743.1:0-99167 GCA_011170035.1 Teleogryllus occipitalis | reverse complement strand
GACCGCGACAGGCGGGCAGAGACAGAGACCGCGACAGGCGGGCAGAGACAGAGACCGCGACAGGCGGGCAGAGACAGAGACCGCGACAGGCGGGCAGAGGCAGAGACCGCGACAGGCGGGCAGAGACAGAGACCGCGACAGGCAGGCAGAGACAGAGACCGCGACAGGCGGGCAGAGACAGAGACCGCGACAGGCGGGCAGAGACAGAGACCGCGACAGGCGGGCAGAGGCAGAGACCGCGACAGGCGGGCAGAGGCAGAGACCGCGACAGGCGGGCAGAGGCAGGAACAGGGACAGGGACAGGGACAGGGACAGAGACAAAGACCGCGACATGCAGGCAGAGACAAAAACAGGCGGATGATTTTGAGAAAGAAGAAAGAAAAAATCCTTTATATCAGGGGACTCTAAAACATTCATTTCCATTGAAATCTCGAAACTAATTTTCTGCTGCATTACGTAACTTTCTTGTAACGTACGTACAAGATTAAAAGATTTTTATAAGGAAAACAAAATCAGGTGAACAGTAGACTTCCTCCCTGCATTCTTCGTAACTGTTCTTAAAAAGTCTCCTTGATCTACCAATGGTGTTTTCTCTATCCAGAAACTCAATCATTCTAATTTGTTTTCTGAGGAATTCAAATAGTTCAACACTGAAATCTCTCGAAATTCAAAAAAACTAATTCTAGGGCCCTTCAAGATTCTGTGAAAACTATTTACATTGTCAAAAACGTTTACATGACATTGTTTGAATATTAATTTAGAAGAACACATTTGGTTAAGAAAAAAATGTCTATCTTCAACAATGTACTTGTAGGAAGTCAATAAAAAACATTTGCAATTTTTGCAAATGCAGAGAGTTAAAGAAAAAAAACTTGTGCTTTTGATATAAGCATACTCTGCTCTAGCTGAATAAAAATTTAACAAAAAATTAAAATCCTTTTTGAGAAAGTTTGAAAACTTCTATGCTTTGTATAACGTACCCTCAAAAATCAATATATCGGTTTCAAATTGAAGGGGCTGCGACATCAGTCAAATCAAATGTGGATTTTAATTTTTGTGAAAGAACCTATCAACGGTTTACTAAACACATTTTGCTATAAGTGAGGTCTTCCTGTATCAAGGACCCACCAAATGTGGATTCTGACTACCTACTGTCTTAGAGGAAGTAATTTACTACTAACGTGAACAAGATTTATTCCATTACCAAGGCCTGGCAATCCAAGTTTTTCCATTGAAAACTCAAGTCTTTTTTCCTGCAGCATTACAATACTTTGTACTGTGCTGTGAAGCTGACATTTCTTATGTTGTTGTTCAAATTTGAATTCAGCACCCCAAAAAATATGAACTGTCAAGAGAAAAATAATGTAACTTTTTCCCCAGTCCAAATACCATTTGACTTTACTATTGAAAACAATCTGTAAATATGAAATTTATTATCACAGCCACCACATTTAATGAATGTCCAAATTAACACTGCACTTATAGTAGATGCAACATATGCATAAAAATATTTCAATCAAGACAGTAAAGAAAACAAATTATACATGCAGAACGAAGAAGATTGCCCAACACTCATCAGTGAGGTTCAGTATTACCCAACAAGACCATTTGTTTATATGTTATGTCGAAAGGCCAACTGAAAGTAGTAAGAAATTGATACATTATAAAAAGGTCTAAAGAAACTGAAAAGAAAAGGGAAAAAGAAAGAAAAATAAAAGAAAAACAAGAAATAAAAAAGAAAGGAAAGGAAAGAAAGAAAAAAGAAAAGAAAAAAGAAAAGAAAAAAGAAAAGGAAAAAAGAAAAGAAAAAAAAGAAAAAAAGAAGAAAAAAAGGAAAGAAAAAAGGAAGACTTAATATCAGACTTACCATATCATCTGGTCCTTCACAGGAATGTCTATAAGGCAATCCCTGAAACACAAAAGTATTATTGCACGGAATAGTTTCAAAAACAAACAGGAAATTTTCTTAAGAAAACATTTTCGTGTTTTATGTTAATACAATAGCTTCTTGCTTCAACTCTTATTTTGCTTGAAGGAACTGCAACTTATTTCAAGAATTTTAGTTTCATATCCCTCCTTTTCTTTCTTAACGAACCAATAATCTTATGTAAATGAAGTGTGTATTACTTTTCTAATATATGCCGTTCGCTTTTATTACAAATGTTTCTAAAACCTATTTGAAATAAATTATACTACACAAATTATAAGTGTGAATACAACATCAAAACTTAATAAAAGCGTGCTGCAGCAATTACTTCAAAAAGCATGCACTGAAATTACCAGCCTATACTACTTGCTGTGTACCAAATTTCTGGAGCTAAAAGGGCTTTCCAATGACTTAATTCATGGTACAAGCATAGGTCATTTACCTTCGATGAGAAACCTGGTGACAAGGCAAAACAATTAAGAAAACAGGGAAACATGCACTCATTGGATATTATCAATACATAGAAAACTAGTCTTCAACTGTTGGTTGCAGGCATGATCAAATTCTTCTACAGATTCTTCACTAACAAATATAATAATCAGTCCCACAACCCAAAGAAAATATATTACAAGTCTGACTTTCATAAAACGTGGAAATGATGTTTCTGATTGTTGATACTGGTTAAGTAGAAGCTGGCACACTTGGGAACAATTTTACAAGAATTTTTAGAAAACTATCTTCAAAATAGGGTATGATTATTCACCCTGGCTCCAGACTTTTGGGACTTGTTTTTCATTTAAAACAGACAGGGTATTTGACACTGTGCTTCTGAGTCACTCTTAGAATGCAAAGAAATACATTTACAATTTTGGGGCTGGCAAAAAGCTCAACTTGAATGTACTGATGAGCCAAAAAATTAAGTACTTTCTTTGAAAATTTTATTTTCCTATCACTACAAAAAATGTTTAACACAAAACTAGAATATTATTTATTGAAAAGTCATTCTCTAAAGCGTTGTCATTAAAAGTTTTTGTGCAAATATCAATGCACAAATTTTGAAAAATAACTTTTAAAAGCAAAAGTAGTGAATGAAATCCTATTGCATGTCAAACACCTGATCTGCATAGCACGATGTGCAGACAGGACTAAATTAAGTAAGTACCCTTGTTTCACATTGCAGTGAAACCAAGAAGGTTTGTCAAAGTCTCAGGAAGGGTGAGAAAAAAACGGAAACGAGGAAGGGAAATGAAAACAGAGCAATGCACCGGAGAATCGCACACTAACAAAAAGAGCATGGAAGTGAAATGGGAAGAATGCAGGAAAGAAGTGAAATGACCAGGGAATATTTCTTCCTAGTAGGATTGTAAATTGTAATTTTATCCCTCAGTTTTAATCGATTACAACTGTTTGTGTTATAAACAGTTCTAATCACAGGCATGATTTTGTATTATTCTTGTAACTTGACCTAACTGTACTGGCCGATTTAAATATGTCAAGGTAACGTTTCATGTATTGCAAGTAGTATAAGTCTTGCCCAAATTCCAAAAGATACAAACCCTCCACCATACTTTATACTAATTGTATTTTGATCAGGATATTAAATTAGTGCTTTATCAGAATAAATGACAAAAATAAATATTTTTAAAATGTAAAATTGAAACTAATTTCAATTTCAAAAAATCCATGATCAAAAAGTGAGTATTCAAAGGCAAAACTGTTTGCAAGGATCTAGAATATGACAGACTTTTGACAAATTGGAAAAACTGATGTCACAAACCTGCTGTTATGTGTAGCATACCCTCAGTGGAAGAAGTGTAACTCATGAGCCATTGAGAGTTCACTGTAAGGAGGAATGGGAGGGAACCAGTGGCAGTGATTGAGCGGAGGGGCGGTTGCTTAGGAACAGAGGCGCACTCACCTCAGGCACTATTTTATTCAGCATCATTTCCATGTCATCCCTAGAATAAGAGAAACCAACACTAGCATTACATCACAGCAGACACACCAAGAGAGTAAAGATCTGTTTCCTACAAGTGACAATAATAGTTTGCCAATGGCTACTCGTAACATCACCACTAAGTAATGAAGAAGGTTATCGCATGGCAGGCAGCTGTTTTAAAATCAAACAACGAATTTTATCTCCTTCAAACTTTTATTGACACGAATATGTAAAAAGGCTTAATACAGCGCTTAAAAACTAAAATCATTTCAACAACTTTTTCATCCATCGGCTAGAATAAAAAATATTAAAACTGCCATAAGAAATTGTGAGGCGTATCGCACATGAACGCTCAAGGATCCCGTTATGTACACAATGACGAATCGTCATACGTTGGAGATGCGCCACATTTTATTTGAAATTCACAGCGACCTGCCATTCAATCTACTAGCACCAACTGCTCAACTCACTAACTCCAAACTGGGCCAAGAAGGCCAACTTCATTAATCACACAAGAACCCACATGGAGATATTTGAAAAACTTACTTTGATTTATGCAATTTCAAGTGTAAATTGCAATCTAGCATTCAATATCTATCAATTATTTAATTATTCGACTATTTTTTTCCTAAATGTATAAAAGAACACACAAGTTCCTTTTCAAGCACAGGGTTGTATCCCACGACACAACCTGATCAAGGTAAGTTCAAAATAACTCCAAGTTAAAAGATTCTTTATGACAAAAAATATAAATAGACCAAATATAATGTAATTATGCACTATTCTAATGTCTTAGACTATAGAAGAATACGTCTTCCATGCACTGAGTCCATGCAGCACCACTATATTGCCACACTGGCAGACAGTCAGGACCTCTGAAATTAGAGACTAGTGTGTGATGTTATTGCAGCTAATTTCCATCCCCTGGTTGAGCAATGCACTTAGGGAGTCAACTTGGCAACAAATTAAAGAGATTAATATTATGTTCCTATTAAATGCTTATTGCATATCTGCAACTGTGTTGAGCATTTTTGATTTCTTCCTATTATTATTATTATTTTTATTTTTATTTTATATATCATGATCACAAATATGAGTAATTATTATTATTCATACTTTTAAATCTTCCTACTTCATCAATAATTTAATCAATTTTGCTAAGACTAAAAATTATTTGTTTATGATTTGGAAGAAGAATAAAGCAGCCATTATAAGTTTACTAAATATTTGACACCTTCATAATGTACTTTCATTTCCCCCCTAACAATGCACATTCTTGTTAAACAGGCCCTTCAGCCACTTTTTCCACGAAATGCAAATCAGAAGATTACATGGCATTTCAAAAGAATTGATCACCTGACTGATGGCTGCCCATCATCATAATATGTATATGAGAATGATTACATTATAGTTATGATCAGGGTGTACATGTTTGTAACAGGATAACCTACCATGGTCCACAACAACACACGTGAACATTTCTTGGTAAAAGGGGTAAATCTAAAACATTTCAATTTTATTTACTGAACAATATTTAACTCTATTAAACAATGAATAGTGTGTATTATTCCAGAATATGTTAACCATCTTCAATTTCATTAGTTTAAGAGAATAAGTAATGAATGACATGAAACAACATTTTGGGGGGTTTCGAATTTCCTTGTAGTGCATATTCAGTGCTTTCCTGTTGTAACTTTTATACAGCTCTTGCTTTTGTGTGATGTAATCACAGGGGTTCAGATAGTATATTACGTCTATATTTATACATTGTTTATTGTGTTATTCTTTTTTTTACAGTTGTTAGAAAACGAAAATTCAGGTTCTGGTTAACAACATATAAAAATATTTCTAGTTCCTTTATATTTGCGTGTGTGGGCGCTACATAAATTAAATGCATTTTTACAACTCTTGCAAAAAAAATACTACGTGGGAGTTTCTTTTCTGTGATAATATCCAATCAAAAATGATGCAAATCGCTACATTACAAATTTCTTTCTAATTTTATCCAATGTACTTACTTTAAAACAAACAGAAAGCTTTAAAAAAATATGGTTATTTTGCTCTTCAAAACAAGTCTCTCTTTCAATTATTGGAGTTGAATGATTTTTTTTTTAAATCAAATGTTTGAATGTATTGTTGTGCTCTATACTTTCAATAAATCTATCTTTATAAAAGCAATGTAATTTCATAATGGACACACGACAAGCAAAATAAAATAAAATTATGGTCCAAGTGAAAGAAGCTGCACACCTGCTCAACCAGAAGAGAGCACACTACATGAATACACTGCTCTACTGACTCTGCTATGCTAAAAACAGACTCAGTGAATGAGACACAACCCCTTCTCTACAGTTGAAGCTGTGGCTAACTGGAACGCAAGCTTGGGGTTCTACCCTCCTGTGTTTGAACACTGATGTCTTTCTTTCTTTCTTTCTTTCTTTCTAGGCCACACCAACACAAACTGTAATACATTCTAGTTAACATTACTAGTGCCACATGATACTGATGTCTAAATTTGGATTTCTTCATTGCATCAAATTGAGATATACTGGGAAAAATCCTCAATATTCACAATAGCACTAAGAAAAATAAATGATTATGACTGTTTTGGAGTAAATGCTTCACGAGAAGCTCAATATTTCGATTCATAAACAAAAACTCAAAACTTTAAAATATAGAAGCTAATTCCATAATAAGAAATGAATACAACTTATTTACTTGGTTTCATAAATAGTACACAAGAGTTAAAAGAGAAATAACCTTTACACCAATTATTGCTCAATCATTTGTATAATAGCTCTATAAAAAAATACGCATGTTAATAAAAGAATGAAGAAAGAACAAATTTATACTAAACTATTAAGTGATTTCCCACTACATATCAAATAAACAACAAATATAATACACTAATGTGAATTGAGCACAACAGCAAAAGAAACAAAATCTACAGTCCAATTATGCTTCATTTGTTTTTACTTAATTTTTTATAGGAACCCCTCACTTACACTGACACATGCTATGCAAGAGAAAAATACAAATGCAGATTACAGAAGACTAGACAAGCTATGGCTGAACTGGCCCTTCTCCCACCGAACTGGGCCAGGACAGTTTCTCTACAGACAGAACAGGCTAGCCAACTACCCTGGGGCTGCCAACTGATGCAAGAGGACTCAAATACGATACTCCCACGCTTGGGTGGGCTGTCTGCTCTCTACTGTAGTCAGCAAGAAATACAGAAATTACCCCTATTGGTTTGTTTTGAACTTGATACAGTAATCCCCCATCAAACGCAGGTATACAAATACACATGATTCCTCTATAGCATTTTGAAGCCATTTGCTTCAAAATTAAGAATAGCACTTTAAAATGCTTCGTGTCAAACCTTCCTAGAAGTAATGAACTATTTCAACAAAGAAGTAGTAAATATTAGTTAAAAAACAAACAATGGTCTCACTGCTTGAACAGGTTGATTCATTAATAAATTTAAGCACATCATCCTGTGTAATATTCCCCATACACCAGGCTTCTCAAATACCACACAGTAAATGATGTCCTACTTTTCTTTGTTCTGAAATACATGATGGCTATCTTGAGCAATGGAAGATTGTATTTATAAATGTTCCTGCGTTCTTCAAGGAATCACTGTATATCAGTAATACAAACATCAATTAAGACCATGCCTGGGAAAGTGACACTCAAAGAAACGGTATACAACATTTACCGGTGCTTGCCCACGATTTTCCCAGGTAAGATCTTTTTGTAGGTCTATTACAGGTGATCAGTAGCATATGTGCTGAAAATGCAGTAATTTTTGCAAATTTAACATACAAACTTACAAAAATTGCCTTACATCTGAATAAGAATGGTTAATATCAGAAGATTGCACAGTCATCATGATACAATCTGAACCTGGTACAAATGGTAGAGCAATAGGAATGACTAAGGATTGTGATCATAGTGATGGGATATCATTCACAAAAGGGAAAGCCAAGAATTTGTATCAGCATCTACTAGTATTCACTTGATTCTCAGAAATTTTTAACAAAATTTTGAAACTTTTGGTCAAATTCATAAAAGAATGAATTATTTATTTGCATGTGTATCAAAATACAAAATGTTCACCCAAAGATGTCCTGCAAAGTAACTAAGTAATGTTGAAAAGAAGGTCCTTCTCAGGCATGAAAGGCTGTCCTCCTTTACAATTCACAAACAATACTGAATAGCCTGAGAATACTCTGAAATTTTACAGCCAATGAAATATGAATGTAAACAAATATCAGACAGACAGCTGCTTCAAATCTTGTCTATTCCCCTCTTATGTTTTCAATCATCAGTGGTCCTTCACAATAAAGGAGTCTGCGCACTCAGCTGGACTGAACAACAGACACGACAGCACAATAGCTCGTTCTGGGGTCAACTAAAGTAGCATAGCTGTCATTCACATCGTCACACTATGATGAATGAGTAAATCAGTGTAACAGAAAAATTTCACTAGCCTCTAAATACACACTTACAGAATTGTTACACTGCAAACACATATTTAAGACAGAGAGAAACTAGCATATATACACAATTAAATGAATATTTGTTTATAAAGAGCAGTTTCAAATTCCACCTAATTTTTCAAAGCACTTACAAATTAAACATGTAGTTAAAAACAATATTTGACCACGAGACCATAATTTCAAGTTATATTAGTTGTGATTTTATCAATTTTGAAATTTCTTAGTTTCCCCTCTCAAGTGTTTTATAAATTTGCTATTATATTTCATAAACAAATATTAATGACAAAATTAAAGATATGATTCAAACACAGACCCACTAATCTATTTAATTAAAAAATTGAATAATGATCCATTCTAAATCATAATCTTTGCCCAAATTAACCGCCTTCTTGAAACTACACGATTTTCCCTCTAGATAATTCAACTCTATTTTATTGCTTTTCTGAAAACATTAATCTGTTTAGAAAAAAATGTTCTCTACAATATTGCTGTGACAGTAACATGATGTAGATCTTTAACTATTAAGCATTTTGCGACTTAAAGAAAATAAGTATAGATTTGGAGGTAATTTTTTATAGTTTCATAAATGTTTACAACAAAGCTCAATTTCAGATATCTGCTATTTTAATTATAACCTCTCAGATCTCAGAATATGTTGTTCCCTTCAGTAATCAGAATTAAATTCCAGTCAATACGTTTTTAAGACAATATGAAACTGAAGTGCCATCTAGAACAGGAGTATCCAACTTGGAAGGCCTCAAGGGCCACTACTAAAACCTTTAATATAGTTGCATACAGCATTTTTATTACTTGGGGATTCACACAATTTTCTTCTCACACTGTTGATCTTCGCACTTGGCCTCACAGCTCTGAGAGGGTGGGCGGGTACGGGGGAACCAAGCGTATATCAGGCCATACCACGTGTTACGCAGTGAAATACATTGGGATGATTTTGAATTTCTGAATATACTACAAAAAAATCATTAAAAGAAAATTTCACTTATTTTTACATGAAAGGGAGTGTTGACTCCGGAGAGGCATGTGCACTAGGAGCACAACATTCTCGCCGAGCACGGATGAAAGGGACTTTCAATTTCGACTCAAACTTTCGTGGGCGACAATAAATGGCACTGTGGGCCACCACGAGCTGCCAGTTGAACAACCCTGATCTAGACCACTGGGTTTTGAAAGGCAAAAGTTTAAAAATACCCTCAAAAGTTCTGAACCAACTGTGTGAAATATGTTCCGAACAAAAAATTATAAGATAACTAATTTCCAGAACCCCCACCACCTTTCATAAAAGTTCTTTAAGTTTTTTTCCTCTTCTTACCATAGTTTTTAGACCAAGAATGGGCGAGGAAGTCTTTGTAACTACTCTATTTGGGGGGGATTTAAAATGTTTAACCTGATTGGTGTTCAAACTTCGTGGAATGCAAGAAAAACAAAGAAGGTAAAAAGGCGCGGATTCGGTGGTATAACAGTCAGCATACCGGACTGTTGTGCCTGAGTTTGCGGGTTGAAACCCAATCGAAGCCGTGGATTTTTAAGGACGAAAAAATCCTCTGTATGCCTTCATCAGGAGGGGAAGTAAAGCCGGCTGTCCCATGTAGTAGATTTACGCATGTAAAAGATCCTCAAGCCTACAAAAAAAGCCTCAGAGCAAAATTGAGATCCGCCTGTTTTGTCGCCCAAGAAAATAACTCCTTTCTCCACAAGGTGGTGAAAGGAGAGTAGCGAAATTTGCATTGTTAGACAGAAGAGCGTGCCTGATGGCCCAAGTCTCACCACGTAAAATAAGGCATTAACTAACTATAAAAAACGTTTATGAAATATGCAGGTGAGGGTTCTTGAAATTATTTTATTAATTTTTGATTTCTCACATAGTTGGTTCTGGGATAATTTTTCAAAATTCCACTAAAGCCTTTCTTATCAAGAAACATTTTCTGCTGAATAAATTTTCAAATTTCTACCCAAAGTATTGCAAAAAAAAGTACACAATTTACTCAAATGTTCAAATTTCTACCCATTGCATACACAAAACAATGACAAAATGTACTCCATAGTTCAGTTTTCTCATTCATGAAATAAAAGCAAGTGTCTTGATTTATGACACTTAACGTGATGGAAGATTATCTTTGTGAGACCAGATTATGTGAGTAACATTGCATGTTAGCTAGTCTCCATCCAGCATTCAAATTGTAATGAACAGAGATGCAAATTTTTTGTCAGCTACTTAAATCGGATTTTTTAAAGTGAACCTCTGTGTATATATTCTCATACCTATTTACTTCTGGACAAGAAAAGCATCTCTCTCTTCAAATTCATAATATTATTTAATTTCCTTTCAAAACCATCCAAATAAATAAATGAAATAACAAATGAATAAATTAAATAAATAAATAAATAACATGCTCTTTATATATATATATATATATATATATATATATATATATATATATATATATATATATATATATATACACACACACATATATATACACACACACACACATACATACATACACACAAAAATTTTATCAACTTTTGTGAAGACAATTCTTTCTTAAAACTAAAAATACAGTAAACATAACACATTCCCTACTAATTGCATTTTGTATACCGCTGACAGCACCTGATAAATCAGTGGCATTATTAATAAGTGACATCGTCCATTTTTAAATACACGTTTTTTCAAAGTTTTTACTCTGGCAAAAAAGCTCCCAAGCTATGGTGTTACTACTACTTCAGATTATTCTAATGTATTCTTAGTCCCCTTCTGGGCAACCTAATCATTTCATAGGCTTTTGTGACTACCCCCCCACAGACACACACACAGTCTCTGCCCTTAGAATCTCTGCCCTTTAATGATCACAAATATTTATTCTAACTTTAAAAAAACATCACAATTGAATAAAGAAAAAACATTTATAGATTTTTTTCTCCCAAGGGACCCCTAAACCCCTAAGAACCCGAACCCACAAACATTTGTCCTCCTCTTGTGGGTAGCCATGGCCTCCATGCTTCTCGCAAATCGCTGGCCACGGATGAGGCACCTGCTGCCTTTGGAAACATGATGTGTACCCTTCTTAAACACAATTTCATACTGTTATACGAGATGGATTAATATATGTAAATTAATTCTGTCAATATGGCAATTCCATTAAAAAATAATTTTCTGAGAATATGTTATCTGGCCATGATTAAGCAGTATCACTTATCTAACTCTGTATAAAAAGCTTATTGATATTAAATTTTTTTTCCATTTTGCAGAGGGTTTTTAGGTGCTCTTCTAGAAGGGATGTTAGCTCTTACGCTGCTTTCAAAGGTTTCCGTGATGGAGACAAATTGCATAGTCCCTCAAATTCATACAAAATAAAATTATGAAACATGGAACAGAATTCTACAACTGATTAATTCCTTTTAGCAGTCAGTGTAATCAAAAGTAAGCTAATAACCATTTTAAAGGTAAGAATTTTGCATTCGGCACAGAACTAGAGAAAATTCAAATCTTTAATGACGTGTTTTTTGTGGAAGAACTTAGATAAAACTGAACTCGTACCTCCCCAGTGGTGGTGTCTTTGGTCATTTAGTACCCTGCAACAAGCATTACCATATTCACGTAGTCCTGATTTTCCCTGATAAATAAGAAAAGATTTTCCAGATTTTTAACACATCTGCGTTTCTTATTTATTGATTACTGTTTTGGGGCACATCAACTGCTAAGGCCTTTTGTCGTGTAAGTGTAATGCACGTTTTATCATTGGAGGTGGCAGTGATCTTCCCCCGCTGGATAGCAAACTTCTGCGCTGACCTACTGGTAGATTTAGCTTTCCCAATAAGGTATCTCCCAGCAGCAGGGCACTGCCCCAGCTAAGAAAAGCATTAACCTCTTTTCTCATGTGTGGTAGTGTAGTGCTTGTAAGTAAGTGTACTTATATAAGGGGTACAAACAGGACAAGAAAGGGTCCATGGCCTGTTTTTTTAGGATTCTGCTTTGGCATTCGCCTGGTGTTGATCGGAGAAACTACAGAAAACAACCAATCAAAGTGGTCAGCCACTAGAATGCTCCTCCAGACAGCAGCTGAACTTGGACCTAGCTATTTAATCAGTGTTAAAATCCTTCTACTATCGGGACTCTAACACTCCCAATCACCTTAACACAGAAAAATGAACCCAAAAACCCCTACTTCATTCATTATCTTCGAGTGCAAAAGATTTCCACAGCAAGTGTGTTAGATGTTACAGCATTTTTGAAGTTCAATTCTAGTTTTATATTACATTTTAAATGAGAATGTCTGCATGTCCTCGTGTGCACCCACCCACCCACCCACTCACCCACTCACTCACTCACTCACTCTCTCTCTCACATACACCGCAAAAAAACACCATCTCTGTTTTGTATATTTCGACTTAGGATGTGTGGGAAAAAATTGTAATCCAGTATTCACCAATGTTCTGGAAA
Source organism: Teleogryllus occipitalis (assembly GCA_011170035.1). Taxonomy (NCBI): domain Eukaryota; kingdom Metazoa; phylum Arthropoda; class Insecta; order Orthoptera; family Gryllidae; genus Teleogryllus; species Teleogryllus occipitalis. Next base: position 86,334 of record BLKR01004743.1, on the reverse strand, counting down.
GGCAAAAAGGCAAACAATTATTCGTGCAAATGATTCAAAAAATTAATGGAATGTCATCAAAGAAAAAGATCAAGAGATTTCACTGAGACTAATAGTGTTACAAATCAAGTATGAATTAATTGGAAATTTCTTTTCTTACGAACAACAGTATATCCACAGGATTCAAGATTGATAACTGCAAAGAAAGAAGGAACAAATCCCAAGGGGAAACTTAGATCAATGCATCATTAACAACTTTAAATCAACACTGCTAAATTGTCATAACCAAAAGGCTTATGATCTTTTTACAGAAACAAGAATTTTTTGCAAATCTACATCATGAACTCCTCAATTTAGCATACATGTTGGAAGATGACAATATAACAATATGAAATAAAATTTGAAAACTCAGGAGATGGACAAAAATGGGATGAAGAGAGTAAAAGCAGTTTCACTAAATTAATATAACTAGTTCTGATAGGCTCCAGATACCAAAGGCACTGAATACTTTCAGTTATTTGCTTTAATGTATGCTTACCAAAATATTGTAATTATCAAACTAAAAAATACAGAATGTTTTAAACTAGCTAATAACAATTAAACTTTATCATTATGATTATTATTATTATTATTATTATTATTATGTGAAAGTAAAAATGACCAACTTTTTGTCATTTGTTTACAAATTAAAAGAATTCAACAAGTAGAAACAGAGCAAAAAACAATACTGTACATTTTTTTTAGGAATAATATCTAGTTTTATAACTATCTCGTTTTTATAACCATTTTCCCACACTTCTAATGATTTTTCCACTAATTCCCTGATTTTTCCAAGAATTTCAGAACAATGAAATTCCTTCATTTTTCCACGTTTTTCATGTTTTCTAGAACGTGCCCACCCTGGGAAAAGTTTCAAAGTCTGCGAGGTACAATATCAACCTGATATAAGTGACTCAATAGGCATAACACCTGTTATGCTTCTATGTCAAAGGGATTTCTTCTACATTTGGGGCTTCACACTGAAAAATTGAGCTTTCATTATGATGTTGAGTCCCATTTGACGTATTTTTCATTCTTCTCTGAACTCCAAAGAAATGTTAACTTCAACACGATGCACATGACTGTAGGGTAAACAATCAGTACAAGTCTTATGTTCACTATTGTGTAATTTACAATTGTTCCACAATCCATAAGGCTATTCATTTGGTTAAGTTGATATTCATCAAATAGATGCATTCTTTATCTAGATAGTGAAGTGACTACATCACCAAAGGGGCAAAAGGTAAACAGCTCATCCAGAATTTTTGTTCAGTATGAAAAACAACCAACCAACAGCACACTGAGTGTAAATGATGCAAAGGTCTATCGTGTTTATTGTGGTGTCATTTCAGTACATTAGGCAATTTATTAGTCTATTAACTTTATCAATAGTGGATGAAATAGATCGAGCAGGATTTCATTATTTCTTCACCAAAACACCTCTTCTCTTTGGCCCCAAAACGTAGAAATTCACAACGCAATTCAGGCACACATCGGTTGTTCACATTGGGATTAAAAGAAGTTGGGACAAATGCAAAGCCCAAAGAAATAGGAGTGCAAAGAGTTAAAGACATCAACACCTTCAAATGATCGGACAATGAGTTAAGTAACAATCTATCATGTGCAAATATACAATAAAAGAATATGTTCAAAGGAACGCACAGAATTTTCGAAGATGTGTCCTGTTTTATGAGTGCAAATTAATATTATAATTTGCACAATTCAAAGTTACAAGCATGCTTTAGCTCCAGATGAATACTGCAAAATGTGGTGAGAAAGTTAAAAAAATAAATTTAATTGGGACACAAAATCTGAAGGTCAAACGTAAGATATCAAGGTTCCTTGAAATCAAAGTAACAAGATATTGAGATTACTAAGGTTCATTAAACACAATTTGTCAATTGTATAAACCATGTCATTCCTGTAATAGCACAACTGATTAATTCACAATTAATAACTAATAATTTACACTGCGTAATCTTCCCTTGGAAAACAAAGAATTTCAATTAACATGCCACATCGATTTTATCACAAAATAATTGAAAGAATATTACAAAATAATTGAAGATCTAACATAACTATTACATGGTTATTCCACACACATTTGATGAAAAACGAATGGTTGAAGTACCTCCTACAATTAAGAAATAGAAAAATATTCCTTCTGCATACTACCATACAGAGCCAGAATATTTAATGTCCCATAACATATCTACCATGATCTTTCCCTTCTATATTACTACTTTTGCTTATTTTGAACTACTTTCATTTCTTTAAAGAAAAAACGAACAAATAAAAGTCTGGACATTAAGAACGATAGCTTCAGGAACTTCCATTCCATGCACATTTTTTTTATGCTACTATATTGACATCTCACTAAATTCCACCTTATATCCACAAACTTAATATCATTCATAACACTGTGCAAACTATTACACATCCATCTTCCTCACAGGTATGTGTATCTAATGATCTACCCTACTTTTTCATAATTTCTAAAGAAGGCAAGAATTGAATTATCCAGATTGAAATTCGCTTCAATATCGAGTTAAATTAAATAATACTGTTTACAATTTCTCTTCCCAGGACTGCAAAAGACCAAAACCAACAGAAGCCAAATTAAACTGAAGGACCCCTTCAAATCCCAGCAATTCTTAAAATATTTCTTTCCTTGTGGCACAATAATTTCCAGCCACTTGTGGCACAGGACTTCCTCAGACCAACAAAATCAAATCTATGTTAACATTTTTTGTCTGCAAATATCTGTCTTTGCCAATGAACTTAAAAAATATTCCTGGACAAACCTTGAGGGGACCCTTCCTGATAAATTTTAATACCTTCACTTATATAATGAAAATGAAGTAAATGAATATGAAATACTTAGCTAATTATGTTAAAGAGCCATACTCAAAATAAGTGGCACATTTCACCAGTATAACACTAGAAACCCAATCTTTGGCATGACCTCAATTTAAGTATGACTATTCAAAATCACTAGCCAAGTACAACACATATTGTTAACATCTCTCCTATTTTTCGTAATCTGAATATGTACACAATTACCTGACATCAGGATCCCAGCTCTCGTTGAGAGCTAAGCTTGCGGAAGTGTGAAGAACTGGAAACAAAATTCAGAAAAGGGTTAGTGAATAAAGCCTCAAAAAATAAATTAAACTACAAACTACTTTCAAGAAGAAACAATTATTGATCTGAATATTCCAACATTATACAACTCAGAGATACTAGGAATCACTTATTAGCTTTCACCTAGGCATATATTGATTAATAAGGAACATTGAAATACTCATCAGAAAATGCCAATGATTTTGACTTCAACGTCTTGCCTGAATAAATTATTAACTGTAAATAATGTGAAAGAAATAACTTTTTTTCTTGATAGTTATGAGCTATTCACAATAAGACAGTACACTGGAATGTCACTGTAACTATTCACAGCGAATATCATTAAAACCATAAAAATGCAATTAAAAATAATTTCTTCAGCGATACTAGTGGTACGCCAGCATCAGAAACGTGAAGTAACTTTGAAGACATTTTATTCATAACCTATGTTTGACAGGAGTAGGCATTAGTCATTATCTGCCTTCACATAGCAGTATTAAACACGTATCATTCAACATTGAAAATACGTTGTGGTAACGGCAAATAACAACAACATCAATTACATTCACACTCTATAGCAATTTTCATAGGTGCATTTGTATTTGCAGAAAGTAGCCTCACGATGTGATCACTTGTACTTACTTTGAACGTGAAACAGTCCAACAGAAAATTGACATATTTCAGGCATTTGCCTAAGAATTTCTTCTGTTACTAAATGTACCCCTCTATGTTGTGGCCTAAGGTTAATTTTGCGTTGAAACCACGCTGAGCCTATTTGAAGACCTATGCCCTTATTCGATGAGGCCATGTTGGGGCCGCACTGCACAGAAAGGAGATCGTGTTCTCGGTTAGTGCACCCACAAGAACTGATGTTAGTGCTGTTATGTTAAGAATTTAACGATCTCGTGACTTCCATTTTTACTGTGAACACATCTTTATCCACAAACAAATTAAAACTTCGTACAAAATTAACTATATACTATGTCACCCTACAGGCTGTCGCCTCCTCACCGTAGAATATAGCACCAACCAACTGACATCAATTTGCACTCGCGGTCGCTAGCGGGCAGTGCAGTCTCATCTGTTCGCGGCAGGAAACTATTTGCTCCTAAATGATTATTTTAAAAAAATGAAAAGCTTGTCATGTACTAATTGGATAATTAAATTACATTAATTCGTCGTGAATCCGTGTTATATTTTTTTAAACAAATATAAATGCAACTCCTTGTGAGACTAAGATAATGCTACACACAGCACAATCCAGTTAAGCTTCGGAATCAATGTATTATAAAATTTTAAAATCCTAATTTTTAGTTGAATAAAACATAATTTAATTTTACGAACGGAAATTTGAATAGTAATCCTATAAGTTACAGCATACTCCCAATCACGTACTCAGGACAAATTTTATTTCAAAAATTTGTTAAGTTTCTTCAATTTTTTTCTCAAATGTGTGCTGTGTGCGGCAATAAAGTAGTCCTTTGACAGCAGGAATGTAACTTTCAACTCATATTACGGATATTTTTCTCTCGCCGGAGGTAGTTGGCAGCACCTTGTGCACACTGACGATTTTTCTGTCATTGAAATTGCAGTCGAGTCCATGGTCCATAGCAGAGAATGTCCATACTCTTCTTGTTGAGACTAGTCAAGCGAAGTTGAAGACGCGGTTTCTGGAAGACGTTATTAATTTTAACTCATTTCCAGAAATGTATATGGAGTTTCTGATGTTGTGTTGTTCGGACACTAAGCACGAGATTCATAAACAGAATTTAAAGTAATCGTTTTATCCTAGTTAAATGCCTAATGACTTTTAATTTGTAATGCTGTCAATTACAAATTATTTTTAATCACTTGAGTTGCAGAATTTCTTTTGGGCAATGCCCAACATTTTACAATTAGTTTGTCTGTATGTAGTGAAAATTACTATTAAATTATAAAATGATTGGGCTTTTTTTTTTTTTTTTTTTTTTTTTTGAAAGTTTTTGAGCTTATGGGATTAAATGTCATGTAGACTTCAGGGTAGAGAGGAATGAAAACACGCACAAAGACAATATTTGCTGCTTTTAGTCATATTGCTTGTCATTTCTTGTTGGGTGTTAAAAGTTGTAGAGAATGTCACAAAAGTTTAAAGCAGAAAACACACCATCTATTTGGCATAAACTATATTCCATACAACATCACTTGTATAGATATTAAAAAATAAAATAATTCAAAATTTGCAAGATACATATAATACATTATTATTAAGTAAAAGTTATATTTCAAAAACACTTCAACAAAAATAATTTTATACATGCTATCTGAACTGGAATGTATCACATGTTCCACTCATTACAATAATTTTTACAAAGATTATGGCCAATCCTTTCATTACATTAGCAGTTCAAACTAGTTTTTGGATCACAGATGTAAGATAAATATTATTTCCAAAACATCATCAAAGAGAAGAGCTGATATTTTCAGCTAAAATACATAGATATACCAGCAATATATTTTTGTAGCAAAATCGATATACCAGTCTGATGTAACCACTGTTCAAAAATTTCTTCAAAAGGCATAAATACACATTATTTTTAAAGAATACTAGATTGTAAACCTGCTTCTTCTAAAATCATCCAGTAGCATGCAAAACTGCTATGGTACTGTGCTATAAAACAAAATTACTTGGATGTCATGTTTCTCAAATAATATACTATTCTTATCTTAGTTTAGAAAAGACACTTCAAAGAACCTATCAGTATTTTTGTTTCCACTAAGAGCCATAGAATTGAATCATTAAAATAATTATTATACAAAATATAAACTTCACTACCATTGACGAAACACTACTGTCATCACTAGTCATCAGAAAAGTTGCATATTACAAATGATTTACATGAATCTTAAGTTGGTGAATAGGAGTATCCAGAACATTTATAAAAGTACAGCAAAAATATTTTCAGAACAGTAAATTAATTGTGCATTGGCCTGGCTTAAACAAGGATCTGTTGTTTTCCACTTAAAATTTTTGAATTTGATAAGAAATCCATCATTTCTAATTTTTCAATGCTTCTTGAAATCTTGTTAAATTTGGTGAAAATTATTCGTAGGCTCAGAGAAGCAGTTTGCAGGTTCTCACCCCTGTCAATTCACAGAATCATACAAAGGCACAGTTGGTGTCATCTGCGTGATTTTCTTCAGAATCTTGTTGCTTGTGTTCTGCACGATGTCGACGTTTCCAATCCGCACCTAGAAATATCCACATATTGTAATAATACAATTTAGAAAATGCACATTTAAAAGTTTCTTAGAAAACCTACACCAAATACAAAACAGGGTGCAATAGAAAAAATAAAGAGAACAAGAAAAAGAAGGAAACCAACACTCGGATAGAAAGAGTCAAGAAAATGTATAGAGAATAATGATAATGTGGAATGAGAATAAGTGGAAATGTGTTTTGAACGAATAGCAAGGTAATTTTAATTAAGGATGCAATCGATTTTCCAGTAAATAGAGGGCATGTAGAAACACATTTATTAAATTAAAACTGGGTAACAACAGTAATTTCAAATCAAAATCAAAAATTTGTCTTGAAAATAATTGGTCTCAGTATTTTAAAGAATTTCAGTTTGCAAATACCTTCTTAAATATTTCAAATAGTTTTCCCCTACATATTTAATACAAAATTAACCCTTGAATAGCTCAGGAGAAAATATTTATATCACTAGGATCACACTTTTTTCTTTGCAAAATGCAACTATTTGTCACAATTATTTTAACTGCTTGCTGCACCACCTGTTTCATCCTAGTTTTCTTTGTTTATAATTCATTCTTGACCATTCTTGATTTTTAAAAGGTATGTTGTTTATTTCAAATTTATCTCTCATTTCCCAAAGCTAAGCTTCTAACATGGTCTGAATTTTGTGAGAGAACTTTCCGCATTTAACATTATTATCCAAATACTTATCTGCTTGATAATATGTCACAGTTTTTAGAGTAGAATTGTAGATAGGAATTACAAGAGAAGCAGGAAGAAAGAGCACAAAAGAGGGAGTGCTACTTACATAAAGGAAGACAAAACATGACATGAAATGTGATTTTTGTAGAACACAGGATTGCAAAATCCTCACAAAAAATCAATATAAAAAATTAACGTGTGGAGTGTGAAGCTGATAATTTTATATATTGAAAGATGTTCCTAATGTGTCATGAAGGTTCTGTCTTGTAAGTGAACATTGTGAACAATGTAAAAAAAATTGTTTGATAAGTGGTAATACAATACAAAGTGTTTGAAAACAATTTTTTGTTAAGAAGCAAGTCATAATGAGCAGAATTATCTGCATAATGTTTCCTCCAGTCTACCTGTTACTGTCACTTTTTGATCACGATTGTGCATGTTCAGATGTGAAACATTAAGTACATCTTCTTAAAACAAAGAGAGTTTTTTGGAGATACATCATCTTTGCAGCAAATGAGTAATACTTCTGAAAAAACATTCACTAATGATCGAAGTAGTGTGGATAATTGATTCATTTCAAAGCACCTCTAGTTATAAGTTTTTAAAGTAAAGAGCACAAAGTTGAAAACTTACGCTGACACATCCTATTACAGTATACACGAGGCAGTCGTGTCGGAATTTTTTTGCAACGAACACATTCACCATACTCTCCAAGAGATTTCTCCAGAATGTTGCAGTTGTCACAGCGTCGGAGAAGTACTGTAGACATAAAGAACAGGTAGATAAAAATGCAATGATGAGATTTCCTATCCTGCTTAGAGGAAATGCATTTTTGAGGACTTAAGTGCACACATGTTGAAAAGAACAACTATACAAGCAAAGCACTAAAATCAAATTATGAACATAATTCACCCACTCAACTTCAACAAAATGATCTTGATGATGATGTATCTTGGGTTAAATGTATTTAACAGAGCATTTTCATTTTATTTAAAATTTCTGTTATACTGAAAAGGCTATATCAAAGCTGTACAATACAAATTTGTGATGGTTATCCAATACCAACATAGTTTCAGAAATGACTATCTTTTTGAGAAATTATTGTTGCTTATCTTATAAGGTAATATGAAAATGTAATTTTTTATAGAAATTTATGACATAATCAAAATGATTTATCATCAACACACCACACACTATTCTTACAAAATGATAAATCACTTACGTTTCTTTCTAGGCACAAATGGAGGGGGTTGAGGTATTCCAATTGATCTGCCTGAGTTGTGAGGGAAGCCAGGATCTACAGTACCCGCAATCAAGAAAATTAATTAGCAAATTACACAAAAACAAATACACAGTAAATAATTAGAAAAAAGGCCTATCACATTAAAATAAATCTAAAGTGCCAACTAAAAGCATGAATGTTCCAAAATCAACTGCCAAGTCCAAAATATTGTACAGAAGATAACAGTTATGCATAATGCCACAAAACTAGTAGAGATCTAATCTATCAATTCTAAAGAGGAGCCTACTAAAAGTTACAGTTTTCAATGTGCATAAACTCTTTCATTCTGTGGTTTTCTATACCTAAGGTTTGAATGGTGAAAATTTATATCTACCAATGGTGCTACGTTGTTTTATTTTGAATAAATTCAGCTGATCTTTCTGAATAGAATTGGTGTTAAAATGTAACTTACAGTCTCTTTTTCCATAAATGATTGAGAATAGAAAAAAATTTTCTCTCATTCCGAAAGGTTATATTTAATGGAAAAAATATATAGAAAGTGTAATAGGCTGTGTCTCAAGCATTCTGCTTTTTGAAGTTCATACTGCGTGTAGCAAATTGGTTGCGTTCTTTTAAAAATACATCTGTACAGCATTTTAACATAGTTATGGAAAAGAATTAGTTATCAATTGTAAAATAATCAAAATAATAATTATGCATTATGGAGTCGGGTATATACATATACAAATTAAAATTTGACATGACATAAATTTTCATAGTTCAAATTGAACTCTACACTGATTATGGCTCAACTTCGCTCTGAGAGTGTCTAATGCCTGTTTAACTCCCAAACCTCTTTGCTTCACAGAAGGAATTCCTAAGGTAAACATTTACTATGCTTTCCCTGGTGGCTGTGGCCGCTTCGTCCTACAGCTCCGGCCACATTTTTCTCCCCCGATTTCATCGCCTGATGTGGCCCATGGGTCCTAAACCCAATATTTTCTTGCTGTTCAAGTGCAGCTGCGACAGGCTTCGTCCACCCAGGGGTCGTGTGCCCGCACCTCTGGCCTGGAGGCCCTGATTGACTGTTCACTCCGGGTGCATCAACTGCTAATCCCAGACGTGTAATTCATGTTTTATCATGGGAGGTGGTGGTGATCCTCCCCTGCTGAATGGCGAGTTCTGGCACCAACCTATACGGCTTGCTATGTTTTCCTCAATATCTCCCACCGGGACCAAGTTCAAAGCTCCCGACATGTCAGAGTAGTGCATGTAAGGGTGTACAGGTAAGGGATGAGGAGAGGACAACGAGAAAGGAAGATCGCGTGCGGTCCATGGTCCATTTGTTAGGGTTTTGCTCTGGCATTCACCTGGTCTTGATAGGAGAACCCATGGAAAACTACTGATCAGAGCAGATGGCTACTAGAATTCTCCTCCAAATAGCTGTTGAACTCAGCCTAGCTATGTAGCTAGGGTCAAGAGTCCTGCTACCCTACGACCTTCTGGTCAGAGGCATCAACTACATTGTCATCAACTGATGCCCTAAGCCGCCTAAACCGGTGCCAGAGACCCCCACTGCATCATTGGCGACACTGCGGGAGACGACGCGCCATCGAGTTACATCGCGCACATGTCACAAATCCTCCATTCCTACTCCAACTGGTCACGTGTAATGACTCAGGAGAGTAGAGAAAGGTGACAGGAGAGTCCCCCATGCCACAGCAGAAGCGCAAAGATCCATGCCCAAGCGGCATTCCAAGTTATGGCTCTTGTTCAACTTTGCTTCCGCACTGACACTTCAGCGATATCGGCCACCTGAGTCAGCTCTAAGGAAATACTGTTTTATGATCTTAGAAATTTTGAGAGACTGAGAAACTATTGGCAAACACTATTTCATCCCATAACTATGTTCATAAAACTAATGCAAAGCTCATAACAATATTGCAACCACCTGTAATAAAAATGCCTTTCCTCGGAAGATTTTCTATAGCTTTTAGTATCTCTCCATTCATGAAGAAAAATTTAAGAAAATGTCTTTTAGTTGGAAGAGGAATATTAAATTTGATGGCGGTCAGGTATTTTAAGGTTCTTGCAAGGCATGCTTGTCTCTTTCTATGTACAACAATTGCATCATGTTCTTTAGCCATACATCTGGCATTCTTGCGGGTGGAAGTGATGGTTGTATCTAGAGGACAACATGAATTAGTTGAATCACATTTGTAGTCTTGAAACATTTTAAAGTTTTACTCTTCTGCTTTTTATATTAAGTTTTACTCTGCTGGCCTTTCAGACTTCTTTTTTAAAAATTGACCATTATTTTGTTTTTCAGATAAATTACACTAAATAAATAGATTTGTTGTCTTTGTTCACATCAAACAAATGTTAGAAAAATAGTTTTTGATTATTTTTTTATCTTTATGCACTAGAAAATCAAAATAATGATTTTGTTTTTATTCACTAGATAATTCAATGATTTTAAACACTTGGGAGTTCAGAAAAAGTTATTTCTGAAATACAGAACATTCTTTTACACAAGATCAAACATACTTCTTTCTGATTCAAGCTGTCTATGTACCATCTTTCACGTACTACAACAGCAAATACTTTATAGTATTATTTGTGCCACTTATGTAACATTACAATATTGTGATTTGTATCCAACAAATACTTCAGTCATCTATTCAAAACACTTTCTGTTGAATTCAGTGTACTATGCCCTATCCTTACAAAAGCTTAAAACTAGAGGTTCTACAGAAAGGCATGGAATTTCTCTTATTAATTAGGATTTAGTCTGATTTAGTTTAGGATTTAATATTCTCATGGATTTAGTCTGAGCTTGCATTTCATTTTTGTCCCACCCTCTTTTCAACTGCTACCTAAAGGTGCCTAGAAGATTTTTTCACATTTTCTCAATTTTTCACTTCTCTAAAAGTAGAATGGAACTTCAACTTTAGGAATATTATAGTAAAGAGTAAAACCTATTTTATAAGCAAATTTTCGCAGAAAAACTTTGCTTTTGTTTTTGAAAAATGTTGCTTGATTGAACTCATTTTCACAGAGAAATTTTGAGTTTTCAAGAAACTATTTAAGAAATCATTTGGATTTCTTGTGCTCACAAATACAATAATGTATAAAAACTCAACTAATGTAAATATTACCGATGAGAGATATGAAAAAAATTAGTTGTGTAATTTATATAAAATCAGAAGAATACATCAAAACAGCATTTATGTCATGTTATTCAGTACATTTATCACAATCCGTACAAAAAATTAAAGAAAAAATTTGGAGCTGTTTTTGAGAAAATCTTATTTTTAATTTTACCCATATTTCACTCAAAATTATACAAAAACTACTAATATTGTCAACAAAATGTATATGACATTTAAATAAATAACTAATTGTAGGAAACAAATTTTATTTGAAGAAAAAATCTGCATCTTTAGATATTTAGTTGTGCGAGCGTGTCTATCTTTATAAGTGTATTTCACTCTATTCTTACAAAAAAATTAAAGAAAACATTTGGAGCTATTTTCAAGAAAATTTGGAAAATGTCCCAGGGGTCTCAAGTTAAGTACACCCAAAATTAAAATAATTATCTTTAAAATCGCACATCTTAGTCACACCCGTTTGATTAAGTAATATTCATTTTGGAAAAACTCTTACTAAGGCTCTATTGTTCTTCACAAATGGAGACAGATGTTTTGAAGGAAAGAAAAACAAAAAACTTTATTTCGTATCAGGAGACACCAAAATATCTAATGAATCTCGAAATTGACCCTTCAAATCTCGAAATCTATTTTTCACACCATTACCTAACTTTCTCTATATAATTTATGGGAACATAAAAGGTATTTGGTCTGATTGGGATTTGAAGTGTTTCGACTGCATGAAAAATTGTTCCATTTTTGCCCTCTATAATTTTGAGAATAGCAAAAATTAAACTTTTTTTTTGGAGAAAGGAAAAAAAATCTTAATGCAATCTTTACTTCATGGTAGAGAGATAGTTACATTGCTGCAGGAAAAGTGCTGATTTTTCAACAGAAAAACTGGTTTTGTGGGTGGTAGATACCAACATGTGGATTTGCTGTTTACAAACTTAGTAAATTACATTCCTGTTTATGTAATGTAGTCAGAATTCATGTTTTGGATGTCCTTTACAGATTTCTTTTTCACAGAGTGTCTAAGTAAACAACAGTAATGCTTCCACTAAACAACTGTTTTTTTCACCCCGATCAATGTCTGATATTGTGGTCACTCAAATTACGAATAGAACTTCAAATCTTTCTACTTTACATAAGTCCTTATGACATTTTTGAAATTTTCTCAAGAATTGCTCCAATTTTTGTCTTTAAATTTTTTGCTCAAATTGATAATAACGTACACTTTTAAAATTGGCAGAAGATCAATGTTCAGTAAAACATCCTAATTTTTTAAAATTGCCCTCCTATAATTTCATATATGAAAGAGTTTTCCTTGATATTTTGTCTTTAAATAATGTCCTACACATTTTTTTGAAAATATGATTTTTTTCGCATAATTATGAGTGAAGTAAAATAATTTTAGAAAAATATGTAAACAAGATTTACTCAAAAATGGCACCAAAGTTTTATTTTCTCACATATTTCTTTAATATTTCAGCTAGAATAAAGCACTCATTGTTTTAATAACTTGGATTAGGTTTGAGTAAACTACAAACAGGGTCATTGAAAGTAATTGTAACTTTTGAATTTTGGTGATTTGAAATTAAAATTAGCAGTACTAAATATATATTATTTTCTCACAACAATAATGGTTCCATAAAATTATAAAACTGCAATTTTTGTTCATATTAACATATCTCTACCATCACTTCTAAATCTCATTGCCAATTTAACGTATTAGGTGCGAAATTCAAATTCTCTTAAAGCTAATAGATTAGCACTTTGACAATCCAAAACTCCGTTCCATTCACCCAAGAACACTGCCAAACAATGGTTCGTTATTCTGAAAATTTTAAGTTGCAGAGTCGCAGCGTTCCCATTGTTGTATTGCAATGTGATAATTCCTGAAAGATTCTAGCAAAAACAATATGCAGAAAATTCAAATCTGCAATTCCAAAACTTATGCAAAACTGCTCATATTTCAAAAATATGTACAAAGCTTTATTTAAAGATCAAATTTAAAGCAAACATTTCATTATGTAATAAAGCTGTATCTGCAAGTAAATTTTTAGCAATTTTCAAACATTCAGGGAGTTTATGAAAGTAGAAACAGCAGTACCTTCTGTACCGTTCTGAACTACTCTTAACCAATAATACAAGAATGTGTGAGCTGTTGTAATACTAGTTTCAAAATATTTTACCATCCTCACATTAATATCTTATCTCACTTTTGTATCTGACTATTCAAAAATACTTTTTTATTTTATTGATACCTTCAATCAAAAAATACAAATTCCAAGTTCTGTTACGTTTCTGTAACAACATGCTATAAAACTTTCGATGAGTGTTGAACAGAACTGGAAAGATTCTCCTCTAACTCAAGGCATGCCTCATAAATTGTAGTTGGCCATTGCCTTTTATCCCTTCGGCAGAGGGCTCGGTGCTGTTAGATCCCCAGAGTTCACAGATGTTCACCCATCAGGAACCTGCGCTGTCTCAAGTTACCTCTGTGACTTCATTCAGCCAGCAACGCCAGCATAGTCTCAAAAGCGAAAGAAGCTCCCTCATCACTTTAGTAAATTTCTGGCAAACGCAATAATAAAAAAATAGTGGGGAAAAATAATAAAAAGGTTTCCTTTCTTATTAGTTCACTATCAATAAAGTTTGTATACCATGATTTAGTTAAAGTAATGGATCAATAATGATTTTTTAATGTAACGTAGTAGAGTACTAGAAACGGCTTCACTTACCCGAACTCTTACAATGCATTTCATCTTTCTCAAAATTTTTCTTTAGATCATAATTATTGCTTGTCTTCTCTTCAAAAATTTCACTTTGTAAATTATTATTGGAGTGTTCTGGAAGACAGTTTAAAACTTCATTCAATATGGAGCTGCAACTATGTACACTTTCCTCATGATCCTTCATGTTAGTTAGTTTTTCTTCTGTTAGTGGCATTTCTGACAGATTTCTTCCATCTTCTATATTTTCTGGAAGGTCCTGCAAGATGTTGTATAAAATTGTTTTGCAGCAATTAACATTTTCATTGACAAATTCACAACCGTCTTGGGTTTCATTAGTATGCACGACTTTGTCATTAATAATTTCTCTTTCACTATTTGTGCTTTGAAGGTTTTTTGTTAATAACTTATCTCTCTGTTCTACTGTCACATCTGAAAGAGTATAACCATTTACCAAACTTTCATCCTTTTGCACCCTATTTGCGAGTGGTTCTGAATTATTTCCATTGCTTGGTGATTTTGTTTGCATTTCTACTTCTAAAGTTTTAGAGACATTTACTTTTTCACTATCAGTATCTTTAACAACTGTTGTATTGATTGAATGTTCTTTTATCACAGTTTCAACAGTAGACTTCTCATCTTTTATTTTCCTATTATTTCTTTGTTTCCTTTTCCATTTTCGACTTTTATTTTTCTTTACACTACAAACATTTTTACATTCTCCTGCCTCGGATGTTTCCATTTCTCGTTTATCTTCTCTATCCTTATCCTCAGCTAGTGTCTCTTCATACCAACCAATTTCTGATACACAGGTTTCTGAAGGATGCTGTTGCACTGCTTGATCTTGTATATTGTTGTCTTGAGGACTATTATCTTTGTCATTTGGTTCCACTGCTGGCACAATATCTAACTTTACTACAGGAGTTACTACTGGAGTATCATCCTCCTTTTTAGTATTCTGACTGAAATCTGAATGAGATGTACATTCTTGATTCCCTTGTCTCCATCTTGTATCTCTTTTAGGTCTTGATTTACGTTGAGGCTTTGGAGCTTCATAATTTTCTTTCCAAAATGACTTCAACTCAGAATTCTCAACTTGTTTAAGTATATCAGGCACATTTCCTGGCACTCCATCTCTTCTATCTGATTCATGATGACTATTCATTTCTTTTTCTCTTAGAACATCACCTTCTGCAGTTAATTTCTCTTCAGGGCGGTGAATCTCTGTTTCTCGACGCCTTGTCCAAACACTCTTCCATTTCCTCTTCTTCTCCATTACCCTTTCTTCATCATGACATGGGGCATTATTCCTGGCAATTTCCATGTTAGATTTTGAATCCTTACCCAAAGAGGAAGGCAAGGGACTGTTGGTTTCAAAATCCATTCCTGATTTGTCTGTCTTTCCAGCATCGCTGATGACATTGCTCTTGCATATCATCTTCCCTTTGTTTGTTCTAGTTTTCACAAAATCATTAGTTGTTACAATATTATTTTCTGTCTTCACAGGAGACTTTTTAACTTTTTCTGTTTCCTTCATCATATCTTTTGGAGGTGCCATTTTTCCAAATTTGTCAGTACAGTCCTCCTCCAGTTGTTTCCCAGACTTTCCTCTGCATTTTTTGAAGTTAGATTTATCATATGGAACAGATTTGGTGTTCACGGTCTCAGCTTTAGTGCTTTCTTCTTGTTTACAAGTTTCTTTCTTTGTCTCAGAAGTTCTTCCAGTGTGTTTGCCAAGAAGTCCACAAACAGCAAGGGCATATCCTTTGGAGCACGGTTCTTGGCAAGAAGTATCAGTAGGAAAGTTGGCATTTGTTTCAAGAGATGCTGAACAATTTGTTGTTTCATCAGTACCTGAGGTTTTTGAATTTGTTGAATTTTCTGCTTCACATTCTGTTGTTTCTGTAAATTCTGGTTTCTTCTTTGGCCATGATTTCTTCTGATTAGTAAAAGAGGTGGGTATTACTTCATTTTGCATAAATGTATTGGTGTCTGAGCTAGTTTGTTCGTGCACATTGGGTGCATCAAAACATTCTTCTATTGGGGCGAGACCAACAGGTTGTCGAGGACGTTTTTGCCGGAAACGTCGGTTCTGCTGCCCACGCCTTCTTAAATCTGATACTGGCCCCATGTAATCCATTACATTTGTATCAAAATACCCCATGGGGGGAGGGTGTGTGAAGTTCCCTGGACCTTCCATCCACGCGGTTGCTCTTGCCATTGGAGGCATTTCCTCCATTTGACAATTAGGTCGGAAATTATTAGGACCGAGCATGATGCGAGGTGGACCATCACGTCTGTAGATGTGTAAGCACTGGTCGTAAGGAAGTCCATCTGGAAACCCAAGGAACATCCACGACTGTTACTTTCAGAAGAGAACTATTTCTCAGATGTACAAAATTAAACAATGAACTAAATAAAAGTATGAAATGCTGCATTGGGATCACAATACTTTTGTTGTATTTTCTGCATTAACTTTGGCATAGCAAAGTACATTAAGAGAAGTTTCTGCACAGATGAAACAGTAGGATTCAAGTTCCAAGAAATGCTATTTTTGTTTTCTTCGGTTATTTGCCTGGAAACTGAATTACAAGTTTAATACCATTTAAACAATATTTAGAAAGAAAAAAATGGAAAGTGAACTTTACATAGAAAAATCTTGTTTAATTGAGAAAATAGTATTAATGAGAAATTTAACTTGATATTTTGCTGTAAAATAATTTTGTGAATTTGGAGGAATTTTTTTGTTACAACTTAAAACATCTCCAACATTCCAAAAGTACATTGACTTTCAGTGCCTCTTTTGCTTGCATAAAATTATATGTAACAATACTTTGTGATCCAACAAATCCTTTGCAAATTGCTTGGGAAAGGTGTTATGTTTCATTATGAGCCAATAAGATCAATACTTAAAAACTGGCCCAACATTTTTTTTATACCTAAATTTTTCAATATAAACTGAAGAGACTGGAACATTATTTTGAATTGAACTTCCAAAATCTTAAAATTAATTGAGAAAGCATATTTTATATGGCAAATGTTTCTGAGACAACTATCAACAATTAAAAATAGTTTTGTATTTTATCATCAAGAGATAAATATTTGCTTTTTAAACCAACAATTTCTATCAGCTTTTATGAAAAAACTATATGGAAATGTTCATGTTTACTAAAGTTTTTTAGTAACATTTTTCTGGACATATAATTTACTAAAAGATGTCTTGATGATAATTTTATACTTCTGAATTTTTAATAAAAAGTACACAACTATAGTGAATTATTAGTTAAAATATTTTTCAAACCGAAAATGCAGAAACTGGAAGTCCACAAATGTTATTTAAAAACTTCAAAAATGAGACAAAATAAAATTGATTGGTTAGGTCGAAAATGCACATGCTTAATTAAGATAAGTTTTTAATCGGTCTTCTTCAAATGTTTTTGTTCTTCACTGATATGTGGGCTCTGGAAACATATTCTTGGACCCATCCCAACCATGAGTTGGATTCTACAGAATTTTCTAGTTTGGGAAACATAAACTATACCCTATTTGCGACAAAAACTGTAAACTATTTTTTTTACTCCCCTGTTTGCGCCAAGGGTAAATAGTATTATTGTATATACTAGTGTATATACTATACTTGTACTATACATATTATTGTATATACTATTGTATATACCATACAATACAGTACTATTAATAGTACTTCTCAAGTCTCAAGAAAAACTTCTCTGAATGTAACAGTACTAGAAAAATTTGCTAATTAATCTACGTCTATCTCACAATTTTGTTCCAGAACTGGGTGTCCTCCAGGGTGAGTATATTGGCCACTTTGAACCAAACCAGGCCCTTGAGATTCCAAAACATACAAGTAGTCGGGCCGCTCCACATCTGTCACACACAAGTTTTCTTTATCTCTTTACTGATCAGAAGATACACACTACACCACTTGCATCAAGGAACATAAATGAATCGAAAACAAGGTGTGCTCATGCACATAAATTAATATTTCATTTATGAAGAATATTAAGAAAAATAGAAAAGTTTCTTAAACTTTGACCGATGGTTTATGAAGGACTAAACAGAAGAAATTTTTTCTTCTGAATATTTTTCCAATTTCCTTTGTATTTAGGAGTAATTGTGATGTAGCCATGGTTCATCAACAAAGTAGCTTAATATTTAATTGCAGACTATTTGCGCAACATTTTTCTTACTTGTTCAACAAGCACAAAGTTTGTGCTTATACTATACTATATAAATCACTGTGCTTGGATTAATTTTATAGCCATAGATAATTTTGCATTTTAGTTTCAAAATAATAATTTATACTATTTACAATGATAAAATGGGTGTGTGCATGTGGACTACCTTAAAGGGGTTTAAAGCAATACCTATTTAGTAGCAAAAAATCATTTTACAAGATATTCATGAAACAATTTTAATACTCACATTTTAGGGAAAAAGAAAATAGATATTTTATTCAATTCAATCTATAAAAATGTTTGAAGTGCACTAGTGACAACTACTAAGAAATATGGAGTGTTTCGAGTACCTTTCTGTTTTCCTACTCAGCTAACAACAATGAGCATCTTAACAGATGTTTCTAGGGCATTCTGTGATATACAACTGCTCAAAAGAGTTAACCTATTGAATTTAAAGAACTTGATCCCCAAATCTCGTGCTGAGGTAACCCCTTGGAACCATTTTGATTTTCAAAGTACATAATATCTACCAGAGGTAACCGAAAGCTATATCTTTTTACTGGTTACAATAACTATTAAAGTCTTATCGATTGCTTTTTTGTGACTTTATTTGCCTTCTTTTAATGTGGCTGCATAGTGATTCACTAACATTGGCCAATAAACAACCATAACAATACTTATTTCAGTTTGAAATAAAGTACTGCTTGGGCAAGTAGTTTTTAGAGAACATTGCATGTTCTTTTGGCCAGAGACAATGTTCATTAATTTTTAATTTAATGCAAGAATCAAAAGAATGTTGTTTTATTTGCTAATTTGCTAATGGAGGTCTGGAGGCAGGCAAAGATGGCGCTTTGATGTTATGCAGTTGCACAGATTATTAAATTTTTACTTTTTAGCTGTGGGCAACAAAATGACAGAGAAAAAAAAATTTTCTTTAATGATGAGCAAATATCTCATCATGTCTCCCTCAGAGGAGTGACATATTTGTGTTAAAGATTCAAATTATTAGAACATTAGAAACAAACAAAAAAAAGCAAGAATAAAACATATCACACTCGTATTATAATATAATATTTGTGGGACTCTATTTGCACAAAAATAGCTTGCTTGAAGAAAGATTAATTAGAATTATATCAACTTTTTCATAACTACGATAACATATATTCTTAAGTAAAAAATAATTTCTTTGTTTAATAATCTTCAGCACTGAAACTTTATATTCATAAATTTGATGGGTTTTCAAACATATAAAAACAATTTACGGGAAACCTAAAGTAACCGTTCTTGATCATTTTAAATGTGCTTTGTATTATCTAGTAAAAATTGCAAATTGCAATTTTCAATGATCCTGTTTATTTATGTCATTATTTATAACATTTCTTGTGAATGTATTTTAGACAATTTTTGTCAATTAGGAGCAAAGCAAGCAATTATTTCAATTTGTTAACTTTTTAGAAACTTGAATGTCGATTTCCAAGTACTCTAGGTAGACAAGTATGAGGAAGACTAATATCTTGTAGACTTCAAAGCACAATTCTAATTGACGTAGGCTTTCAAATTTAATTTTCTCTGTACTAGAGAATGCTATAGAAACCAACCCAGACTATTAGATTCTCTTAATTGACATATGCTAATAGGATTTTCAAAAATGTGGTGGTGGACCAGAATATTGATTATAATGGAAAATATACAATTTTACGAAGTACTATTGGACTTTATATTCATTAAATGTTAATTGACATTGTTAAAGTATTATTTTATTATTCAGGGCTATTTTTTAGTGTTAAAAATTAAGCATCAGACATTGGACTTTTCAGATCTGTGCATCATGTTTCCAATTAAGCATCTAAAATCTAATGTCTTTGGCCTCCACAAACCATCCTGAAATTGACAAGTAAATGAGCACACCTTGTTATGGCATGATAGTGACCTCATACCTGTTGGGCAATCGTTTGTCCATGTATAGTAAGGAATATTCTGTGCAATAGAATCACCAGCCCCAGCCTCACGCAGTCGAGTCAAAACAGAATGTTCAGAATGAGCTCTGAACTTCCAGTCCAAGGCTACAATAAAAAAGTACTATTGCACCGAATTTCATAATTTACAAGGGTATGATCCAGGTCTGTCTCTGTAATTTTGCTGCCCTATGCATAAATTTACTAGCTCAATATTCTAAAAAAAAATTTAACTAATTTACAGATAAATATATTAGGTCAATGATTCTGAAAGTGGGTTGTGAAGTGTGAATGTGAGTGTGCTGCAGAAATATTTAAATAAGGAAAATAAAAACACATTAAACTTTGAGACTAAAACTACACAACTGTATTACAAGCTGATCAATTAAGAATGTTCTGACAATAATTAGACTATTTTTGTAATTTAGTGGGAAACGTGAGCACATTTACTGTAGTACAATAGTTCAATACAGAGAGGAATGGAAAACAAACACAACTGTTCTTCTCCTTTCATAGTTATTCGTTTGTTTGTGTGTGGGTGGGTGTGTAGGAGGGGAGAGCCAATGCTGAAAACAAGTAAAATAGACAGTGGCTTTTGAACTTCCCCAGTCCTGATAAAGACCTACTGTGTTTTGTTTTATTTCAGAATTATTTCAATTTCTTTCCCAAATTATGGGAATAATCACCCAAAAGTTTTTATATCAGGAGAGGTTTTAAAAAATATCAAAAATGATGTCCCAAAGATTTGTTTACTTCGTAGGGTTTTGAATTGGTCTCAAAGTTCATGAAAGATAACATGTATTATTTCATTATGACACACTTTGTTTTGGCATGTTATTGGAACATTTGCAATTTATAAGAGATTCATTTCATTAAACAAATTAGAAGTGTGTCTGATTTCAAAAAATCTCACAGTATAAAGCACTGATGCAGAAGCACTGAAAGGTGCACAGTGATGATGTGTTATAGGATGAGCACGTCTGGATCATAGAACAGCTGACTAATCTTTGCAGAACAGAAGAAATAAAATATATGAACATAATACTAATAAATGATTGAAACCAAGAACAGAAATGATCACAAAATTTCTGTGACCTTCACCAAAGGAGCAAATCTTTATCTTTTATCTGTGATTCGGGAACAACAATTTTCACAAATATCAAACTTCATTTTCATTCTCATAATCATATTTAACACAAACATCAATTTATTTCTGCTTGAGAGACAAAATTTGTGTCTGTAAGACCCAATTTGCATGCTGCCTTTTGACAAATGATTTTAGGAGTTTTAGCAAATGCATGCATGTGCAGAGTTACTTTGCTGTCCCAGAAACCATTGTGCACTTTCATTAAAATTCCAAAAACCATTTGTCACAAGAAAGCAGGTAAATCAGGTCTAAGTCTAGAAAACATAATGGAAATATATATACATATATCATTTAAATAATTATTTTAAACAAATGAAAAAAATATGAAAGGCTAGAAGTAATTATGTTCTTAAAAACAGAAATATTTTGCTAAGGATAGCCTGAAGATAAAAATGTTGCTTAATCTATCCAAATTGAGGAATTGTTCCTAATCACCATCTGAGTAATTGATCTAATTATGCACCTACAAAACTTAAAAACAAAGACTAACAAATCCTACTATTGAAAAATTATTTTTTAGTAAAAAGAAAAAATTATCTACTTTGTGATAATTATATTCACTTTAAAACATGTGCATCTTTTAATAATTCGTTTCCTGTTTTATTTTTTAACGTTTGAAGCCTTCCAGAAAGAAAGTCATTTTCCATATATCATCAGCAACCCTCCACACCAGAACAGCAGGTTGCATGCAGGTGCTGGGTGTAGTGAGTTTACATGTGTGCCCACCTGGGGTTTCGATAGCATAGACTAAAAACAGTACAATTTGCATCCTAAAACTTTTCTGTATGCCCAAGGGATAATTTCCTATCCATTTGTACCAAATTTTTGGGGATTTACTGGGTGCGTTATGATCCAACCCCAATAAAATTATTTGTTTTTTGGGTTTAAAATTTTGTTTTAAGCCTTTTTGAATAATAAATAACACCTTGTTCACAAAACAATTTTTCAAATTTTAATTTTGATTTTACAGGATGTTCCTGTTTGGAAATAATGGGAGCATGCAGGTCTTCTAAGCAAAACGTGACGACTGATGGACGAGTTCTAAATCGGAACAAAAGTCACATCCACACTTTCTGGGAACCGAACCTTTTTTTACAGAAGTTGATTTACAATATAAGTTTTCCAACTTTCTTTCGGTCACATGATAGCGAACTGTTCCATCATTTCTCAGTGAAAAACAAATGCTCATTTTCCATGCTCCTACCTTCCGAATGTGGATACCATTCAGTTAAATAGGACAGAGTAATTTTGTGGCGTAAACCTGTTTACAGGGAACATAACAATCCACTAAATCCATCCCTCCCATGGGAACATTGAAACATGCAATGAGAGAGGGTTGTGGAATTTATACATCTCTCTTTTTCTTCTGGCTGAATCTCCTTCCTTACTGGAGAAAAAGTGCATCATTATTTTTTGTTAAAAACCTTAAGTTGTGGTTCCATTACACAATCAAACTGTTTCCAAATTTATTTCCGTTCATGTGGTTAGCCCCTAACAGTTCAATTACATCATCCAATTATAATTAGAAGGTTTTTATTGCGAAGATTGTAATGTCCTAAGAACACAATGTTTTCAAATTTTAGAATGTCTTCTTCTTTGCATTCAAAATGTTTGTGATTTGTTATATGAAAACAATACTTTGTTTTTGTCACAGACAAGTTTAAAATATCTTTACCAAAAATTCTGAGCAATTCTTATTGCAAAGAGACCAGAAAGATGCAGATGCTTTTCCATGAAATCAAGTATTTTCCCCTCTGGAAAAATCTTCAAGTAGCTTTCTATTTACACTCAACTCTTGATTTTTACTCTCCAAAAACTTGCATTTTTCATTTCTTTTCTACAGTAGTTGCACTCTTGAACTTTCCTTGTGTTTCTTAATTGCCTCTCTTCGCCACCAACATTTCAGTCTCTCTCTCGCTGCCTCCTTCATGACACCCTTCATTTCAATCTGGGAGTAATTTAAAATTTAATTCTTTGTCAGTAATTGAATCAACATCTGAAATTTCTTCCAACCTTAAATATATTTTAAAAATTATGCTGAAAAGAGTGACTATTGTAATTGGAGCAAATTGCACAAGAGAGAAAAGGGTACTTATATTCCCATTATTCCTAAATGGGAACAATGTAAATAAAATATATCTCTCACTCAAAAAATATTTTTTTGAATTGAGCAACAATATAATATTTATTTTTTTTTACCAATCTGGTCAATATGATTCATTTATAAGAATTCCTTACCTTAAAAAATAATTCAAATACGCTTGATGCAAAGACACAAGCTTTTGAGGGCTCTCGCACAAAAGTTTACAATTGCACACCAATACTCAATCAGAACGAAGATTACTAATTCTATATTTGGAGACCAAACTCCTTTACTTAAGTTTCATTTTGGTAAATTTTTGAGTTATTTCCAGCCATATGAATTACTTCAACGTTATGGACACTAGTTACTTCAGGTGAGCTTTTTAATTATAATTTTACAATGTTTCTTTTCACTGGAAGATAGTTCCTCCCTCAATTTGCTTACCTCAATTTTGTTCTTTTAAATGCTGTGATCTCTTGTGTCTCATGACTTTCTTTTAACGTTCTTACCTGACTTTCTGAAGAGGGTCCTAAAATTACTAACTAGGATCGTAACTTTGATTAAGTAGACATAGTGTAAACAAGTTTTTGACATTGTGTACTTCTTTATACAACATTTCTCTTTCACAATATCCTTGTCCATGGCCTGATTACATCCTCATGAACACATGTTTTTTTTTAGGTATTTCAAGGCTGTCATTCTGTGATTGCAATTTTTTAATAATTGACGACAACCATTAACAATATAGGGCCTACTGATAGCTTGAACTCCGTTCTGCAATAATTTTATATTTGGCCATGGTCTCCAATTATAATGTCAGTAATTTATTATGAAAATGACTCCTCTTCCACTGCCCTTCAAACTGATTTACATTGAATTTACAGGACACCAATACAGAAAAATATTCATGTTCCAAAAGGAAACAGGACTAAATCTCACTTCAACCTTAGAGAGATAATTCATATTTGCTGGACCTATGCAAATGTTTCTATTTAATTTGTCTTTTTAAATGTGAAAATAGCTTTCTAATGAAACCTACTATTGAATGCTTCTAACAGTCCATGCAACAGAATGGGGGTATCCTTCAAAAATATAATAGAATACCCCAAGAAGGTTAATTTTGTAGATTACAGCATAATATAATTTGTGCTCAAGGAAAAGGATAATATAAAAATCTCAGTTTAGGTATCTAGGACACCTCTTAGGAATAGACGTATTGATATATAGAAATATGTCAATCTCACTACACAGAGATGGTCATTCATAAACATGTAGATTTTTATACATCTAAAGTATATAAAGACAATATTAATAAAATATGTATAGAAATTATTATAAAATATTATTAATTTTCTTAAAAGAGACCTATTATCTCAAATATAGATCTCATCCTAATTGAAGCAGAAAATTTTCAGTACAAAATTGCTTGCCTCTACTACTGTAAATATGGCAGGTGAAAATGTATTTGTGTTAGCTCTTCATTCATTATTTTAAGAACATTAAACTGAACAAATCTAATTCCAAAAGTGGATGATGAAATTAAAAAAAGAGAGAAAAGATAACAAAGTAATTTAAAACTAATGATCAGGATAGTGAATAAATTTGTAAAGAAAATTAATAAGAAATTCAGAACTTACACTGGCAAGAGCGATTGCAAAAACAACGATTATGAACAAACTGATCTTCATTGCACTTCTTCCAGTCTCCAGAAAAGTTTTCTGGCATGATGCAATAATCACAATCATTCATATCTGTGCAAAGTTGAAAAGTTATGAAATGTGCAAACATTATTGAAATGAAAATTGATTTGTTGTTAACAAGAACATGTGATATATGTCGTACGATGGTCAATAAAATTTAAACATATGAACAAATAAAATTTATATTTTCAGTAATTAAATGTATAATTTTGTTACGTGTAGACCAATTACATACAGCTCATGTCTCATTCCGGCTAATTCACGGACTTCCTAGTTAATTCACACATTATTCAAGATGGTTAGTCTAAAGTAGAAAACCTCTTTTACACCATTTTAATCAGTTGAAGTGCACATTAGCTGACACCAGACTGATTAGGGAAGGTAAAGTGTATGAAGGTGATGAAGAATAGCAGAAATTATGTGATAAGTTGGAATCACACTGCTGGTGGAATGTTACCAAGGCTAGAGAGAAACAAGCTGATAGTTTCCAGTTGCACTACGTCAGTCGTACATTTGTATTTACACAATACAACCTAACAAAACCTAACTTCATATCTCAGTCAATAATTCACTCTGCATTTCCAAGTTGGGTCAACAAGGCTTGGGTCTTCGGCCTTTGTGATTTACATAAAACAACCTTTAGTCAACAATGCAAAATTTCCAAAGCATTTTTATACTTCTCACAAGCATACAAGTTTCCTCAAACTCTATCGCCTTACTTTAGCCAGTGCCACAAGGCCAGTTCACAAATCCACCACACGATGCTCAAAATGATCTTTTCATCACCATTCAAACAACTTTATCCAAACTGCCTGGCTATTATGCAAATTCACCAACTAATTTGTGAATTAGCTGCATTTCGTAATTTTGCTGTAACATTTGGGACATGTGTAAATATTCCTTCTTCTGAGCTACCACCTGGCTAAGCAGCTACAGCCATTCGTAGATTTGACCTTTACTACATGGCCACCTCACGCGATTTTGAACTGAATACAAGAAGCCAAGAAGTTACTGTTGATTGAATATCTTCCCAAGATGAGATGCATTATCAGATTACTTCAAATAATGACTTCAGAATCTCTTATTTCCCAGGGGAAATTCTTTTTGTTCCACATAAAAGATGATTTTAATAAATATCTTTTAATGAAGTAACATGTTTGTTTCTTCCACTTTACAGCATTTAAATGGTTTGCAAACTTTTCCTTCCCTTCTATGGGAATTGGCTCTGAATGAGTCTATTAGCTTTTTTGCTTTGGCAAGGATTGAAAGCTCGTTTCTCTACTACAAGAATGATTTTCAAGCCAAGAGCGAGTTTTGATGTTAGCCAAGAGGAAGCAAATGATCCTAAAAAACCTTATTTAAATTGTATTTTATGCTAATTAAAAGTGTTAGAGAGAAGATATATCATTGCAATTATCACATGTAGATTTTATTTTCACTACCCGTAACCTCATAACCTTTATTAAGTGGCCACCTCTATTAACAGCTACTTTTTACTATAACCATTGGTGACTACTTAAATCTGGTTTTATTGTATTATATTGTCAATTGGACAATGATGTCTATATATATTATAAACAAACAAAAGGCCAAAACAAACACAAAAAAAGGTAACTCTACAGAAAATGAACATAAACAATAATTAAATCTGACAGTGTTTGGACAAAAGGAGTTAAGTTATAAAAATAAATGTGAAAAAAAGAAAATATCATGTGATCATTGAAACACACAGAATATTTCAAAAATATTAAATTCACTACCTTTTAGTAGGAATGTTTCATACAAATTGTGTATATGGCATGAAGCAACTTCACAAAAAATTATTAAACTCCTTTTCCCAAACACCACTGAATTAATATACATTACTTACAAGGAGTGAAACTTTCTTCAATATAGTCCTCAGGATCTTTCATACAGGCATCAGAAGTTAAATTAACATCTCCCTGTTCATTATCTTTTCCTTTATCGACACACACGTTTTCCATGTTTCTTCTAGGAGATGATGGATTCTCTGGAAACGCATCTGCATGAGGCAAAATACATTTATCCGAGGAAACATTCTTGTTAATATCATCAAAGGTTTCACAATTAGGAGGTACACCAGAAGATAGATGCACATTTACATCCAAAGAATCTGATTCATTTATTATGCTGGAAGTTGGCTCCATCACATGTGCAGGATGTTCTTCTTTTATGGCACTCGGCAAGGAACCTGCAATGCTACCAGAAGTAGCAACATTCTGAGGCTCTGTAAGGTCCATTGCAATAGTATCTTGGCCTTGCTCAAGGAGACACACTCCAGAGTCTCCTGACGTAGGTGTGACATTTGCAGGGTATGGTTCGTAACCTGGGAAACCTTCTTCAAACTGGCGTCCCTTTCGACGTCTGCACTTTTTCCTGTTTCTGTTGCCCCTTGCGTTCATATCTTGTAGTACAGGAATTTCTTCCATGGGAATGGCTGGGTACAAAATGTGACCAGCCTTCTGGAAAAGTAAATAAATTATTAAAAACAGCAAAAGAGCAACAATGTATTCATGCAGGAATGTAAAATGCGTGATGTTGCAAAACTGGTTTGTTAGAAAGGTGTAGTTTTAAATAAAAGTGCTTCTGGTTTAATTGAGAACTAAAAGCCAATCTCTCTTTATCAAACTTTTCAAAAGTTTGGAACACATGAGTTATATACATTGATCACACCATATACATCCACTCAATTACATAGCTTTCCCAGGGGTGGATCAACCGTTACCAATTTGCTTACTTTTACTTAGTCCGTTTCCACCTTTTTTACTGAATGTGGACTGATTGATGTGATATATACACATTTTTCAAAAGCTTTTGTCTACTTTGATCATGGCTTAATAATCCTGCTGAAATCAGTTGATGTCCCACATCACTATCTTTGTCTCTTAGCCTCATATCTGAAGTAGCTTACTAATGTTGTACAGTACGTAGGAAATGAGCCAATTTCATTTTAATCATTTGTATATGTAATGTAAGTTTCTAATTTGGGCCATTATTATTTGCTACTACTGTTAATGACTTTGATCATAACTTAACATGCTTTTAACAAACCTATACTGATGATGTAAGTTGTCATTTATCCCAATTAAAGTTTTGGAAAAATATAATGAAAATGAAGAATAATGAAAATGAGTTGCATAAATATTGTTTGGATCACAACTCATTTTAATTCCTAGTATATGTAAAATCATGGTATTTTGTAGGAAAGTCAAATTATTTTTAATTATACTGTTAATGATGTAAAGCTGGAGTTGGTTCCAGTTACTAAAGATGGTGTTCTTTTTGATCATCAGTTTTTTAAACCACATATTTAGTACTTGTAAATAGTGTAAAGA
The DNA here is from genome assembly GCA_011170035.1 of Teleogryllus occipitalis. Classification (NCBI taxonomy): domain Eukaryota; kingdom Metazoa; phylum Arthropoda; class Insecta; order Orthoptera; family Gryllidae; genus Teleogryllus; species Teleogryllus occipitalis. The sequence goes on along the minus strand of BLKR01004743.1, from coordinate 57,710 downwards.
AATCAAGTCATTATATTGGGCCAAAAAATACTTTCAACAAAAGTTTTGCTACTATAATTTTTTGCATTAGATCTGATTTGATTAAATTTAATCCATGTTTTATTTGCATTAGGACATCTAGTAAGAACAAGACAACATTCTAGATCAATCACTTTAATAACTAAGCACAAGCCATCCATTAAGCTTCCATTCCACTGAATATATCTCTCCAAACCACACAAACCAAACACACACTGCTACCAATACAACAATCTAAAAGCTGTACGTGATTAAGTATACTATGTGCAAGTTACCAGTTCCTCAGGCATCCAACACAGCAACCCAGGAGGCAACCCAAGTATGTGAGGTAGTTCGGGGCCGTACATGCACAGCAGGTGGCCTTCAAACGTCCACTCACTATAGTCGCGCCCGGTCTCCTCCTTCCAGTGCAGGGGAGGCTCCCAGGGCAGGAGGCCGTCGTTATCTCTCCTACTCTTATAGGCCACTTGCCTCCAGCGCCGAAACATTACCACTAGGCCAGCAACAAATCGGAAATAAAGGCGTAACCCATCCAAAGGCTGCAAAAGTAATCAGAACTGAAACTTACTATTTGTAGCTCTACAAGTACAGCAGAGGGTGCAACTCTCTGTTGTACTGGTGAAAGGCAATATTCCCAAAACTATAAAATTTTCTCACAATTAAATAAATATTTGTTTACTCTATATTAAGTTAGTTTCAATTAAATGCGCATAAATGGCATTAGTAAAATTAATGGTTAGTACTAAGATACTGCACAACAATACTCTTCACATTTGACTTTCCTGAGAGTCATTCTCTCTTTAAATATCCCAACACGTATCTCTAGGGAAAGGATTTTGAGGTGCAAATTATGGTTTTAAAGGAGGGAAAAAAAGGTTTTGAAAACACATTCAAAAAAGGTACTGCTGAAACAGCTCAATTAAGGATTAAACCAGTTACATGAACTCAGTTTCTAGAATATACATATCATTTTGATGAAATTTTTCATCTTTATGCATGCCATAAGAGGTGATTCATGGTACTTTATCCAATTCTATAGTAGATAGAAAACTGTTAAACAATCTTTCCTGTGGATCGCATAGTAGAACATACGTTGCAGGTGCATAAACTGTGCCCGCACGAGCACTTGCTCGCTTGGAAACAGAGCTCTTATAGGCACAGGCAGCTTACCCTGACTGCCCTCTACTTTCCCCTCCAAATCCACAAGCGCTGACAGTGCTCTCAAGTATTGACAGCAACACGATAGTGAGGGTAAACATTTTTCTCAGCTCACAGACAAGTGTCCTGATTGGCCTGTCTGGGCAGCACTTTGAATCCAGTGGGAAAGGGTTAAACTGTTGCAGCAACACTGGCTAAATTTAAATTTGACTTCATTGCTGCAGATTGACCATTGTTGCTGGGATGTAAATTACTGGTGGTTTATGGAAAAAATATTTTAACACTTATTTAATATTGTTGACTTCTGTTTAAATGAGATTATAAAAAGCTGTTTAAGAAAAAAAATACATTTTTCTGCCCAATCATTTAAAAACGCAGAAAAGAGTGAAGAAAAAGGTGCTGAAGTTTAAAAAAATAAGAGGGAAAAGATGGAAAAATGTCATCCCAAGAAAAGGTGCAGCAAATTGTGTTTATTTCACTTCCTTCATTCCCTCAACTACATATATTAAAGTATCTGTTTGAAAACAGCTATATTTTTGAAAAGGTACTGCACTTTGAAAGATACTTAAAATCCTTTCCCTACTTATCACAGTCAATTCCTATTTCCTCCACCTTTAAAAGCTTAAGGACCTCCTTATTCCTGAATCTCTGATTTTAGTTTACTTTTTATTGTTTATTTATTTTAGAAACTTTTCTTTAATTCGAATTCTTCAAACATTATTTTATTTGAGAGTATTTTATTTGTTGTTCATGGGCATGCTACTTTTTGGTAAACCATTTTGGGTGGTTTAATTCAGCATTTTGCTGGTCAGGTCACTACTAGTAGGAACATTATAAACACCAATCCATCCAAGGCTCGCTCGTGGCACATAGCGAAGTTGCTAGCCTTTCACCACTGAGGTCCGGGTTCGATTCCCGTCGAATCTCATGTGAAATTTGTTCCAACAAAACGAGTTTGGCTGCTTCACAAGGGATAGTCCATTTCTGGCCACTGGGTAGTGACGTAGGAGTGCATAGCAGGAAGCACGTACGCGGAGATGCTACCTGGCGGTCCTCTTGACAACTGACTGCGATGTGATGTGACATGACATATTTGTAATGGAGGATTACTCTGCAATAGCGCATATTAATGGAGAATTACTCCCCAGTGCAAAGCGCTCAATGCTCCTTTAGGGGCTTGGAGACGCATTGTGTCAATTTGTAGATGCAACAAATTAAAAAAAAAAAAAAAAATTAAAATAAATTTTGCTCCTCATCCTCACATACAGCTACAAGGCTTAGGAAATGGCATCATAGAGAAGATAAATAACATTACTGATGTTTGTGAAATATCACTCAGCTTGTTAAAATACTATATGAGCAAAACCATTCAAATCAAAACTGAGGATGTATTTGAAAAAGCACTCATTTCTTCAATAAAATGAAGAAAGCCTCTTCTGCCCATCAATTAATTTTTGATTGAATTAAGAGAGAAAAAATACCTTATCATAGCATGTCATAAGACCTCGCAAAACAGGATCCATCAATACATGATAATCTGAAACAAACAACCAATTAAAAACGAAGTATCATTATAAAAAATTGTTTTAAAAAGCATGAAATTTGAATACAAATTTATACTATTCAAATACAGAATCATACAACAAATGTTTTTGAAATTAAATTTTTTATGTAATTTTCTGATGCAAGTAGCGAGTTTCATGGTTAAATCTGGCCTTTCTTGAAAAGAAATGCACTTAGCACTTAAGCAATATCAGTCAAATGTAAGGCTGTGTCATTTAAAATGTCCTGGAAATAAAAGCAGAGACACTAGAGATGTCATGGACATGTGCAGTATTTTTTGTTATTGGTGTACATAAAAAAAAGTTAATTATTTTGTTTTAGGATAATTAAGTAGTAATAATACAAAGAATGCATGCAATCATTGGTGATACCAAAAAATAGCATTGGTTCAAAGCAATCAGTTGCCAGACTTCTTCAAAATGTCTCTTTGTACACCAACCTGCTCTGTTTTATGTCCCAATCATTGCTTCTATCCAAGGCAAGTATGTTTGTTTTTGGTTTCTTCATCTCCTCCTCTGTTTCCTAGACCATCTGTTATTCCTAATATCAGGTCCTTCTCCAATCTACAAGTGATAGGTCCAAAGAAAGTTAATCTTTCTCCGATGACTCTGGCTTCAGAAAAGGCTAGCCTGATTGTTCTTTTGATTTGATAACCCTGGGTCTTTAGGGAATTTATTACACTTTTTCATGGCCACAAAAATAATTCTTTTATTTATTTCTTCAGTGCTACAAGCATTTTTTCTTCTTATTACTCTCAAAAACTTTACTTTGATGTTTTCATTTTGTGACAATTTATCTGTATTCTGTTGTTCTGTCCTGTTGTCATTAAAGAGGTCTTTTTTAAGTTCATCTTGGGTCCTGTCACACTCTATACTAGCTTCTCTAGGTAGTCCTGCTCTCCGACATTAAAGTAGTATCTGCTTAACGAATACTGTTGATTTAATACCTCCAGTTCCTATGTTGACATTTCATCTTAATTCACTGTTCTTATTATATTTTTTGTAAATAAGTTTAACAGACTTGGAGAGGATACATCTGTATCTAACTTGCTTGTTGACTGTAAACTGTTCAGTTTTTTAAGGTGTAATTTTCTGACTGAAAAACAAGGAATTTCCATATGGTTAAGTGACCATCTTCATACTGGTGCCATACACTGTTGATTGCTCTACTATTCTTTTTTACAATCAAACCATTATCTCACTGCCCAATAACCAACAATGTTTTTGACACATCTAGCCATGCATTTCATGCAAGCATTGCTAGCTACTTGAAAGTCTTAGGCAGTTCTTAGGTGTTAGACAAGAGCATGCCCTGGCCTATTGCCATATTTGATGATGATGTGAGTCAGCAAGCCAAACAACAATAATTTTTGGGGGGTATTCAAGTTAAAAGAATTGTAATGGAAAAGATTTCATCAAAACTACAGTCAAATTTATTTATTAATAAAAGAGATGACTTCTAAAAAATTAAGTGCAGTAGGAGAGTCTCTTTGCACTGAGCCAAATAAGGGTCTCTTACTAAAAATTACATTTATGTCGGTAGCAACCAGATCACTAGGAAACATGTGAAGGGGACAACACGTCCCGCTTCTACTAAGATTGTGGTTAGTATGAAATTTATGTTTTCTTTTGTTACAAGCTGCAGCTCATGTTAACATTTCTGTTGCACGCACTCCCACAAGCAAGATGTCATTGTTAAGAGACTTTCCTGCCATGTTGTATTATCACTGCTAAAAAGTGTGGAAAACTTATAAGAAAGGTTTATTTTAAGTAATCATTCCATAAACCATTATTATAGCTGTCACATTTGAGATGTCACACAAGGACAAGTTTCAATCAAAGATTGCAAATGGCATTTAATTTAAAACTATTTCTCACCAAATGAATCTAAATTACAGGATTTCTTGCAAAACATTTAATTTTAAGAGTAGCAATGCCGTTACTAATTTATGTAATTTCTTTTTATCTACATGAATAAAATGGAAGTGTCTGTTAGAGGTTTCAAAATACCTGCCTTTTTCTAATCTCATGCTTATTTGTATGATATAAAAAGCAATTCAATTGGTTTTATGATTTTTGTGTCTAGGGTAATCTCAGAAATATCTGAACCAATTTTGATGCGTTCTTCAGAGAAAAGTAGTGGCCAGGCATCACCAAAGTGAACCCTTCTAAAAGCCCATAAAATTTCCAACTAAATGTATTTCAATTCATCCCAATAGCATAATTTTGTAGGTTCGTAGAAATTGAAGGGCAAATTTGTTACTGAACGTTTGCCGGAATATGCAACAATCCATCTGTTCATAGCTGTCCATAGCAACGATGGTGGTACCAACAACAGTCGTAACAAATGTGTCATGGTGGGGAGGAGCAAGGCGGGCCATGTAATCACTGGTGGATCCAGGGCCCTGGGGGTCATCCCCCCCCCCCCCCAGGCCAAGAGTTTTCATCTACCTTTCTTCTTTATTTGGCATATTTAAATATTTATTAATGTTGAAATTAAGTAATTATTTAAACAATGATATTGTATAGTATCATATCTGCAGTACATAAGTAATATAAAACAAATAATTTGTTTATTATTTTACAAAAATCTACAATGCCCCCACACACAATCACAAAAATGTCTGTCTCTACCCCTGCATGTAATGCAGGATAATTATGATTAATAAACACCTAGCAATGCAAAGTACTTCAGATAGTGAAAAAGAAAGGAAGTTCTTCTCTATTGACAGACACACACCTACATACATAAATAAAATAACATTCTTTTAAAACATCGATAAACAAGAAAGAGACTGAGAAATAATTACAACTCGAATAAAGAATATTCTGAATTTTGAGAGCTATTTTGAAACAGCAAATTTTTTATGGCTGATTAAAAAATACAATGATATTCTAAGTTGTTACACAATTATTATAAATTTTGATATGAAACAACACAGTTATGGCAAGTCAAATCAGCAATTTTGAAAAACAATATACAAAAGATAGAACAGTAACAAGAATAGAATTAATTTTTTGAACTGTCGCATGAAACCTTGTTTATCTATTGATCTTAAAAACCAAGTTACAGCATTAGGCCATTAACACACTACAGTTAACAAATCGCAAGATTACAACAGAAAAGGTTTGTGATTTGTAAATAAAAGAAATAAGAGATCTGAAAAATTAGAAAAAGAACAAATAGAAACAAAAAAATTCCAATACATAACAAGGTATAGAAAATGGAATTATAGAAAGAAAATTACAGAAATAAATCTTTATGGTTTCAACATGAATAAATAAATTAATAAAATGTAATATCAATACTTGCCATTTGCAGTGATTGCAGCTTGCATGGCACGTAACGATGCAACTAGTCTGGTCAATTCATTTAAACTAAACAAAAAGGAATAAACAACATAACATCGAATAATAAAAAAAATATCAATAAGAAATAAAATTCTACTCACTTGTCTCCACAAGTAAGAAGATGTAACATATCCACAAAAACAGCTTCAGCTCTAGGAAATACTATTCCATCCATTAAACGATGCCGTTCATTATGAGATCGAAAAGATGTGATGAAACGAATCCAAAACCCAACACCCTAAAAAATTAAATATTTTAAATTTCAGAAATATATTATTGATATTTGAAATATAATATTGATTTTTTTGTTGATTAATTTGAATTAGAACTTATTTTATTATACAAGGCTGTTTGCATAGATGTAAATTTCTCTACAGAAGGGTTTCATTCATTTGCCAACTGTCACTTGGCTTCTTTCTTCTCATATACAGCGTATATTTTAGACATTCTTAATAACATTACAAGTGCTGTTATGTAGCTTAAGGTTTGTTTTACCATTTCACTTATGGTCATCTCTTCTCATTTCTTTCAATTTACCATAATAATGGTGGAGAATTTAGAAGCTTGGTTGGTGAGGTAATTAGCAAATATGGTACTATCACATCAAAGTTAAACAACAATCCATCAAGAACAAGTAAGTTACTTGAAGTAATAGAAAATAAGAAAATTAATAAATATAATTATACAAACAAGGATGTGTTTTCAGTTCTCACCTGCTGTTTCACCATGCGTCGAATTTCCTTGATATGATTCTGATATGTGACTGCCACACGAGGAGTAAAATTGGCATTGAATAGAGCATCATCATCCTCACTTATGAGAATTGGTCTCATTATGAATCCACACTTGGTAAACACACTGGAATGAACTGAATACATGTCAGATATATTAAGTAGGAAAAATAACCAGGCTGTAGGTTGACAATTGTCCAAACTTGTCACACAGAATATTTTAAACTTTTAACAATGTAGGTTTAGGAACATTGCATGGCAGGAATGTTTGTTTTTCCAGTTATTTTTTTTTTATACCCAACTTCGTGGATTCCAACAAAAATATGTGTCCTTCAACATAATCGTTCTTTTTCAAAACGAAATGTTAGGGAGCGATTATGACACTAGTACATTAGAATTGCAAGATTCGGTTGATAAAGCCAGTTCTTTCGTCAGTGGTTTAAGCACCATTCGTCTGTACAATAAACAAACTCATTGACATTGTCATGAACTCGTTGTCAACAACAAAAATTGAGCATAGATAAATGTATCCGAACTCAATGCAAAGCCGTAACTAAGTTTCTTTTTTTTTTACTTTCGTTGATCAGGCCATGACCGAGTACGTTCTCCGGGCACCCCTTTCAAAATTATTCGAGTACCCAAACACTTCGCATTACTAACGCCGAAATCACTTAAATAACGTTTTGAATATTCATTTTTACAAAACTGCTTCGAAAAAAGTTAATTAGGTAGTATCTAATGAAAAAATAGCAATTTCTGAATGGTCGCGTTTCTCCCCTCTATAAAATACTGAATTCTTTTAAATGAAAGACGTTAGATATTTACTACTCGCATACTAAAGTATTAGTTAGGTTTCGACATATGGCAATTTCTAATAAAATAAATTGAACGTTACGAGTTCTGATTTTACTGGAAAAGAAAATGTAGCTACTATGTGACAAAGGAAATCATTAATACCATGTATTTTTTTCTAATTTATCTGCTAGAAATAAAGACAAGAATTTGCACTGCACATCAGCACTTCATTACTTACAAATTACAATAATATCCACGATGCGCTGCAATTTTATCACTGCCACCGTGCAACACGCAACGTGGTCACAGATCGCTGACGCAGCCTGACACGTTCACACTGGGCTTCCCCGATTTCATTCTTCAGCGAACCGTACAGCGTTCGATTTGACAGTCGTCGTCGCTGCAATCTCTATCGAAGAGTCATATTTCACGATTCTTGAGACGAATAAGGAAGAAGCGATAGCTAAGGTTTGCGGCGGGACACTTATCGAACATCGAGAACAAAAAGAATTATTCACTTACAAAACAAAGAAAGATAAGCAAATGCACAATCTCGGTAATCCGATATCGACAGTCGACAACGGAAAATATTCAGTTATTACGCAAAATCCTGGAATTCATCTTGAAACCGCGACAATGTTAACCCCTGTCTTTCATTTAAGGGTTGTAGGAGGAAAAGTTGACACCCCCTTTTTTTGCGAACAATTAAGTTCCTGCGATAAATACTGTAAGTGTTGAAAATTACGAAGCTGGTAGTACTGATTTGTGCCTTTCAACTGCAGAGAAACATATGTACAAATAGTTTACACATCCACCTCTTTTATGGAAAAATGACACACCAATATCTATTGCATTTCTTCCCCAAATCTTTCCATACTCTTCCTTCGCAATGAAATACTTAAATGTTTTTGTACAAATAGTATATTGCATTAGGAGTGGGAAGAAATTCCAATTTGCCACTGACTGTCAACGTAACTTGAAAGGGGATTCACCAGTGGCGGCTCTTGCTTAGGTTGCACTGTTGCACAACCCCCAGAAAATGGAAAAGAAATCTCATAATACCTTAGGAATATACATTTTCCTTTTAAAACATTCAATATTCAAGGTATTGCAGCAATATCGGTGTATATGAAATCATTTTGAAATCAAAGAGTCCAACTGCCGTTCTCTCCGTCGTCTGGTGCCTTGCTAGGAATTGTACCACGCTCTTGGCTGTATTAATGGGTTTACGGATATTTACTCTTTGGCCTTTGGCGATTTAAGACCCACAACAGACTACACCGAGGAATGCGTTGCGAGAAATACGCGACGTGAAATGTGGAAAATCGAAACAAGCGACACTTATCGACCCCCACACAGTAGAAAGAGTTTTCTCGTTCGCCTCTGCGGAGGCGAAAGAGTTCCTCGCTCGACTCGGTCGAGCGAGTTTTCTCGGACACATTTCTACTCCTTCATTGTTTATATGACTTTTAGGCCTTTGCTGCTGCAGGAAATCACTAAACAGTGCCTAGAACCGAGGGATAATATAATAAATTAATAATATAATAAATTAATAATATTTTGCAGTAAAAGACTTGATAAGCAACCAGTTTTTTTAATTGCTTACATGAATTTTTTCTTTAAAAGGAAATGAACAAGAAAAAAAAACTTGTGTGAAAGATAGTCTCACTTGTATGAAACCCGTTCATAATGGTCAATATAAAAATAAAAATTTGTAGCAAGAAACGTGAAGGGGTATTTTGAAAGAATTTAATTAATTCATTATGTTTTAATTCGTATTTATTATTTATGAATGAATTAATTAATGTTGAATTTTATTCGGAATTATTTGATCGTTCACTATTTGTTCATAATTCAACCAGTAAATGCAGTAAAACAGAGTTGGGGGGGGGGGGAATTACGCAGCTCAAGAAAATATGCTCGGATTGCACTCCTCCCTTAAAAGTCACATACGTTCCAGTTGTTGTTGTTTTTACATTAAATAATTGTTTGTATGTAATGTAGTGATATATTTCTCTTTAGGCAATTCGAACTCGTTAAACAGACGTTTACGATTATGGCAACAAAACAAGGTTTCACGAGTTAAAGTTACATAAAAGATTTTAATAAAACAAGAAACGGAACTCGTAGGGGATTTCATAGCTAACTGCTGTCCCACTCTCGGCTTGTAGCGCACAAAGGCATTTCAAGACATCGAATAACCTATTTCTAGAGAGTGGACGCAGCCTCGCCGGCCAAAAGCCTCGAACTTGCGCTGTCTCCTGCGTCTGGTGACTCCTAGGTTCTATACCAGGCGCTTAACTCTATTACTACGTCTACTGATTTACTTTTTGTCCCTTAGCTTTAACACAGGGAAACATACGGCTTTTGGTGACGCAACCAGATGGGTGGGTGGGGGTCTTGTCGCTGAGTGTTGTGGAGCCCTGCGCGGCGATCAAGGCAGTTCGAGGGGAATACCAATCTTCTGTCTTCGTCTGATTCTACCTGCAACTTTATTTTATGAATTTCACGTGTTATTGAAAGTAAGCGAGTCCAGTCAATTATTGACGGTATTCAATGCATTGTTTAAGATATTTGGAGAATTTGTTTTCATTTGATCTTAGCTTTGTTGAGTCAAAAGCACATTTGATGAGTTCTTTTTGTAAAGTTGTCCGTTCTGCATGGAAGTCCCTTTGTGTCTCGCGGAAGGCAGTCTGCCAGCAGCTGGCCAGCAGTTTGCGAGCGTTCTTGTGAAAACGAATGTGTGTAGAATATCTTTCATTTTTGAAATACATATTAGGGTAGTGTAGTTATCGAAATAAAATAATTTCATTTGTGTAAAAGTGTCCAAACAATAGTGATTGTTCAACACTGGAAATCAGAACTACGTGCGTGGGAGGTGAATATTCTGACACTGTCACTACGCATAAAAATAAGTATTATTTTAACACAGATTTTTATCACGCTAATTTTTAATAAATTTGTATGAATTGCTTACATTTTATTATTTATTAGTGTTCTGAATTTGGGAAATTATATCCCGCTCTGTCCGTCCTTCTGTGAACAACACTGGCAGTAGATCGTCGGCCAGAACAACACAATGGACGACAGTGTTGCCTGGTTACCCTACGGAGCAAGAAGAGCATGCTTTTGAGCGTTCCAAAGCGCTGAATAACATTTAAGGTCTCTATTAAGTCAATGATCATGATGTATCCATATCGGTGAATGATAGTGACATTTTACGAAATAGAATTATGTACAAGTTTACAAGAAAGACGTTTTACTTTCTCGTCCTTCGTAAGAGACTGTTATAATAGGATGCTCGAAAACGACGAATTTTCGTCAGAACACATTCTTGACTGTCCCTGATATCGAAGAAGTAGATTAATCTTGTTTGCTAAAAGATATATTTTTCATTAACTAATGCAATACATAAAATTGCTTCAATAAATTAACTGGGAAACATTAAAGATAGTGATATTGTTTATCAGAATAAATATAGTATGTTAACCCGGCACTTGTAGGAACACAAATATTATGCCAAATTAGTGTTAATCACCGTCGCTAATGAAGAATGACACTCATCTCATATAAATTTGGGATAGAAGAGTAGATGTGTTGAGTTTATACAGATACGAATTTAAGGGGGGGGTGCAGGGGCAGTAGGCAAGAAGCCCCCACACATTTTAGGCCCCCACAAAAACTGAAAAAAAAAACAAATGAAAAATATATGCAAGAGAAAATTTGTCATGACTGGTGGCAGTGTGTAAAGTGAATCAGGCTGATGTTGCTCGTTAAAGAATGATGTTTCACGCAAAATTACTTTCAACGATATCATTGAAAAAATTGTTCAAGAAAAAGTGTGGAAACTTCATATCGCATAGATGGTAATATTTATAAACAATCTTATATAAAGGTGACTCACGTTACTTGAGCACCTCCTGTAATTTTTGAACGATTGAAGTTATTGCAATGCAGTTTTCACGGACGTGCGTGAGGGTATGGGGCTAATTGATGTATGTATTCGTTTCCATTTTATCACTTGTAGTTTACGAGATATTGAAGTAACTTCGTTTGTTTGTTTTTTCAAATGGAACGATATATTTTTTTAGTCTTTCATGAAGAGCAAATATTAATCACGAGCAAATATTCGAATTTTGACAGAACTCTTAGAAAATAAAACTGCAAAAAGATCACTAACCCATATGAAAAAATATCGAAAATATGCCCTTTTCTACTCCTATTGAATAATTCTCATATTACATGGCTGTAGCTCGTTCGAAAATGGTAGTCATTATGTAGAACTTTATTTTAGTACAGGTGTTTGACCAATCACAGCGAAGTTGACAGCTGAAACGATCAGTTCATTGGTTTATTTATTTATTTATTTATTTATTTATTTTACGCCAAAAAAACAGTTAAAAACTGCGTATGACGTGCTATGGGGAAAAGTGAATTGTGTGCACATTTTCAAAATTCTGTGATCCTTACACTAAGTACATAAATAAAACTATTTTCAAGGATAAATAAGCAATAAATTTTGAATTTTGAAAGGGAGAAAAAAAACAAAAAAAACTCCCATGTAATAAAATCTATTTTCAAGGATAAATAAGCAATAAATTTTGGCTCTTATTATTTCCTGCCGCGACAACATGGAAACGATAATTTGAATAATTGTATTTCCCACTGAATTCTAGAAGACGTGCACAGAAAATGAAGTTACATTTATGTCCAGAAGCAAAACAAGGGGCCATCTCAGCATTTGCTCAATGGATCAGGGAAACTGGACGAAAAACCTGATCGAGATGGGGGTCATTGACCCGGAAGCTGTGTTACAATAGTTGTTACAGGTTGTTTATACTCATTTATACAGTCCAAATGGTAATTAATGCATTATGTATCATTGTTAAAATTAATGTTACTTTTCTTGTGATGCTCAGTATAGTCTCTAATTGTATAGAAACAGTTATGCAGCAGAAACGATTTCACTTGTGATTTAAACTTTTCTATTGAATTTAATCGTTTAATGTCATCTGGCAAAGTGTTGTAAAATAATGTACATGTATTTTATGTGAATTTTTTGTAATGAGCTGTTGATACTGTCACCTGATGAATATGATTTCTACGTCGAGTGTTATAGTAATATTCGGCATATTCTGAAAATATATATAAAATATAATATATGGTTACAGTTGATTGGCCATCGTTTCATTATTTATTGAATTGCTTGATGATTCCGGGTGCGTCAACTACTGAGGTTATTAGTCCCGTAAGTGTAGTGCATGTGTTTCATCGGGAGGTGGCGGTGATCTCCCACTAGAAGGAAAGATCCGGCGCCGACCCACTGGGGGATTTCCCCAATCAGGTATCTCCCACCAGCGGGGCACCGCCCCAGCTGGGACAAATTTTAAGTCCCCGACCGGTCTCCCGGAATATGTGGTGGTGTAGTGCATGTTAGTGTAAGTGTGTGTATAAGGGCTGAGGATAGGACAAGGAAGAGAAAGGAATGATCGCGCGTGGTCCGTGGCCCGTTTGGTAGGGTACTGCTTTAGCATTCGCCTGGAGTTGATCGGAGAAACCACGGAAAACTACCGATCAGAGCAGCCGACCGCTAGAATTTTCCTCCAGACAGCGACTGAATGCGACCTAGCTGAAAAGCTAGTGCTGAAAATCCTGCCGCCGTCAAGACTCGAACCTAGGACCTCCCGGTCAGAGGCACTGCAATGACATCAGTTGATGCACTGAGCTCCCGGTTTATTCGTTGGATTGTGTGTATTATTGTGACGTGTCAATCCGAGCGGAGGTTGAGTTCTCCATGGAGTCTGTATCAATCATTAAGCTATTAAATATTAAGAACGTGTACTGAACTTTGATATTTCTTTAATTGAATCCAAATTCAACTCGTGCACTGCTGCTAATTGAAAGTCAGATTGTACGATTTACGCTTAACCAATGGCATCTGGTTGTGTTTGGTGGCATTGTCAGAGTAATGCATGTCAGCTGCAACGTAAAAATATCACCCTTTACCACGTAACAGTACCACCGTCAATTTAAACCAACATTATAGATAATTGGAATTTTTATAATTCATGAATAAGACATTGTTCGACATTCGTATTATAATATTTTATTATAATAGTAGATTGGTTCTCGGGAAACGCCTGTCGGCGTGTCATCCATAGCATTCTAGACTGAATTCCAGCCTGGATTAATATTTTTTCTTTAAGTTTTTTGTAATAGAAGAGCATAAGTAACTGAATGGAATACCAGAGAGTCAATTTCAATCAAACTTTTGAATTTTCAAAAAACAATGTTTTTTTTTAATCTCTCGCGTTTTGTTTGATTAAAAGTTTTTCAAACGGCTGAAGTGTTGTTAGATTAGAAGTTACCTAACAGTGGCCAATAATATGAGAATGTAAGTGCTCTTGTTCACCACCAGTTTCTATTGGACATTAATTTTTTGTAACGTTCTCTAAAATTTCTGGGGAATAGGGTCACAGTATGAAATAAAGCAATGTTACTCGGTCCGGAAGTCATACTTGTTTCGATTTTCCGGACTCGTGCCATAATAATCCACTTCCTGTCCTATTAACACGAATCACTTTTCGTGTGTGAAAAATGACAACAAACGCCATTGGCGACAAGGGTTAAAGCAGCGCTTAACGGATCGAACATACCAGTGATTAGGGTTTGGTTGATTGATTTTTTTCGTGCTTCCGGACACGTCAACTGCTAAGGTAATCAGTCCCGCAAGAGAAGTGCATGTTTTATCGCCGGAGTGGGCGATAAGTTTCCCTCGCTGAATGGCAAGGCCTGGCGCCGACTTATAGGTCAACTTGCGATCTTCTCGCAACCAGGTATTATTCATCGGCGGAGCACCGTCCCAGCCAGGACAAGCTCTAAGCTCCCAACATGTGTGGTAGGGTAGTGCATGTAAGTGAAAGTGTGTGTGTAGGCGGTGAGGATAGGACAGGGACGAGGAAGGAAAGGTCGCGCGCGGTTCGTGGTCTGTTTATTAGGGCATTGTTTCGGCAATCGGCTGGTGGTGATTGGAGAAAGTATGGAAAACTACCGATGAAAAACTCCTGAAATTGCTGAAATCTTATAGTTTGGTTGCCCTAAGCTCACCCGAACCGGTTCACCCGCGTAACCCCGTGCAGGTAAAACTGTTCGACTATGGTAGACACGGGGATAGGAGACTTCTAGCGGCGAGCTGCTCTGATCGGTAGTTTGGTTTCTCCGATCAACACCAGGCGAATGCCGGAGCTGTACCCTAATAAACGGGCCACGGACCGCGCACGATCTTTCCTCCCTCTTTCTTGTCCTATCCTCTCCCCTTACTCACACACACACACACACACACACACACACACACACACACACACACACACACACACTTACACTAACATGCACCACACTATCACATATTCCGGGAGACCGGTCGGGAGTTTGGAGCTTGTCCCGGTTGGAGCGGTGCCCCGCTGGTGAGAGAGTCCTGGTTAGGGGGAAACCCCACTAGCCGACGGTAGGTCGGCGCCGGATCTCACCATCAAGCGGGCGAAGATCACCCCACCTCACAAGATAAAATCATTCACCACACTTACGGGACTAATTACCCTAGCAGTTGACCCGGAATCACTAACAATCAATCTGAGACGGGCCGCATTTCCAGGAACTGCTGGTGCCTGTGCGGGCGCCTTCACTGGTCGTGGCGTTGCCGCGGGCTGAGGCTTGGCGCGGCGCCAAGGCCAGCGGATGTGGGGAAGCGGGGGTGCACTGGCTCTTGGGGGGGGGGTCAGCGCGTGGAAATAGACTGCGAGGATGAGTCGGGGCAGCGGCCAGGGCGGAACTGGCCTCGGAGCAAGCGGTGACGCGCTGACGAACGGCCGGTGTTACACTGTAGAAGATCTTTGTCTAAGATCTTTTATAAAAGAAAATGTGACGGTTTAATACCCAATATTTTATAAAAGATTTCTTTTATACAATTTCTCGGATAAAATGTAGTTTGAAGTTTTATCATACATTTGGTAATATGGCGTCCGATAGAGTGGTATTGCTTCAACCAAAGTTTTAATCGCAGAATGCGAGCAATTAGAATATTTATATAATACTGTCCATCCGGACTACAAAAGTAAAACCAAACGAATCGACGCTTATAGGACGCATTTTTCCGAGAAGTGGAAAATATGGGATTTAGAAAATGCGAAATTCAGGAAGATTTGAACTTTTGAATGAGGCACGCGCACGGCAGGAGCGAGCGTGCTGACGAGGCACGCTACACTGTGAAGGCCAAAGACATTGGAATGGTACTAAGGCAGCCACCGAAACAGGAGCTACGTGTTGAGTCACAGACGTGGTATCGCGTGTATATAACTAGTGGTGCTAAAACAGCTGGTACTTCTTGCGCAACTTTTCTTGAACGATGACCTTGCTTCCCCCTCCCTTGAGCACTAAACAATTGAAGGCAAAAGATCGCAGCGAGCACTGATGACAACATTCCAAGCATTGAAACGTCGTTGGCATGAAACAGAAGCTAGTTGCTTTCATAGTCAAGAACTTCTGTTCAGTTTTATTACTATTATCTAAATAAATGGCTGAGGCAGGTCCAGGTCCTTCAAGGGAGGTATCTAAAACTCCTATCTAGTGTCCCTGCTGTTGCCAACCCACAGCGATGACCTGGCTGCACACGTAGCAGATTTGACTTTGATTTTCCAGAGGTTGGCAATACTGTAAATACTCTAGTGGCCAACTTGGTAACTAAAACCCCCACTCCGCCCGCATTTCTTACTCCATCGTTCAAGAAAAGTTGCGTGAATAGTACTTTCTCCCTTGTATTTTCACGCAAAATTACGCGAAAAGTATTCAAATGTTCGAGAAAACGTATATGACCTTACTTCAAAATCTATCTTTAAGATTCATTAAGAGAAAAAATCTCTATCTTTAATATTTTAGTTGTAGGAAGACGTCGAAACATTTTTAACTTTTTTAACTTTCGAAAAATTAGTTTTTAACGAAAATGAGACATGAACCATTCGCATAAACGTCCTGCACACCGTCTAACAAAAATATTAAACAAAAACAATGCAGTCAATTTTTTGAAAATTTGGAAAATGTACCTGATTCTTCATGTAAAGTACCCCTCCAAAATTGAAATATGTTTAAAATTGGAGGGTTCCCGACGTCAGCCAGATTAGGGAATATCAATTTTGGAAAAAATCTGCAGAATGGTTTAGCCACTAGCGTTGTTCACAGACGGCCAAATGTTTTACCGCCATTCGATATTTCGGTGTCAAGGACCCACAAAACATGGATTCTGGCTACACTACGTGTTAGATGATTTTTTCCAAATTTAGCAACTGCATTTATTGACTTCTTCGTTACCAGGGCTCTATAATAAGAATTTTCTGCCGAAAATTTGCTGTTTTTTCGAGCAGCATTACATAACTTTCTCTCTACTGCGTAAGTGGTAGCGAGAAAGTAAAAGGGGGCTGCGAACGCAGAGAAGTTGCTTCATTCGAACCCGAAATAAGAGCGATCTATAAATGACATAAACATCTGCTGGGGAGCACAATCTGAATGTCTAGTGAAAATACACCAAGCATTCATCCAGGCCAAGTTGGATTACGGTGCAGTAATATATAACTTAGCATCCAAGAGAATACTGAAAATGCTAAATCCAATAATGACAAGCGCATGTCGCTTAACCCTTGGCGCTTTTAGAACCAGACCAGCTAATAGCCTATTAGTGGAAACAGGGCTAATACCTTTAGTACGTATAGTTCTCTGTTTAAATTAATGTTTAATGTTTAAATTATGCTTTCTCCACTTCAATTGTCCCTCCAAATCCTGCATATACAAATATTTTCAATCATCTAAAAACATCTGTCTATGAAGCCCACCCTCAATCACCACTACCACTAAGAGAGAGGATTCCTAAGTACCTGAAGGAACTTAATATTGTCGAACCAGCCACCTTACCTATGCCACCCATCCCGCCTTGGCGAGATCATAATGTTGTAATAAATTTAATCATAGCAAAAAGCCTTCACCTTATTTCTGGCCCCTAAGCTAATTTCCAAAATTTATTAACAAGATTACAACAAGATTATGCCAACTATTACCAAATATATGCAGATGGTTTCTAAATGTGATGGAAAAGCTGGTTGTGTATTTTACGTTCAGTCTACCAATATAGTCGAATCACAACACCTCCCAGATTATTTTTCCATCTGTTCATGCGAAGCACGGGTAGTCCTTAAAGCCATCGAATTCTGCCTCAATCAAACAAATTACTTGCCCATTGCAATATTTACTGACTCAATATCAACCCTTAAAGCCATAGAAAATAGACATACTGGCAATCCCATCATACAAAAAATCCAAGAACTTGTATCTATTCAAGGTGAAAAAGGGATAAAAATCGAATTTGTTTGGATCCCATCCCATAGGGCAATCGCTGGCAATGAGAAAGCTGACAAATATGCAAAAATGGCAACATCTTTTCTAAGTTTTGATTCGTGGCATTACAAAAGACATTAAAAAGCTATTCAAGATATCCAGCTTCAAATATTGGGACTCAAAATGGAAATTAAAATCATGAAAACTACATCTGGTTAGAAACTCCGTGCTGGAACCAGCCCTGCCGAAAACCTGCCTTAAAAGAAGAGAGCATGTCATTATCGCTAGACTACGGATTGGTCATTTTAATCTGAAATATTGTTATATATTCAAAAAATCCGACCCAGAACCATGCTCTAAATGTGGTACAGTAATATCTACACAACACATTATCTTAGAATGCCCCGGTATAGCTAAGGAAAGAAACCTACTAAAACTAGAAACTAAGTTACATAAATTGTTCAGCTCTGCAGACGGGTGTGTTAAAGTACTCAGGTTGCTAGAAATTGTTAACTTAAGTAAGGAAATATAATATAAAATTTGATATTAATAATTTTGATTAGCAATTTGATGCAATGCAATTATGAAAAAAATGTGTTCTAATGTTATGTAAATTGTCATGCAATATAATCAATAATGAGATTATACTTAATTTGATCGATATTTAATTGTGTATACTTAATGAATTGGGGCTACTTTATGTATGAAACTTAAATGTGATACTTAATACATTGATGTATACTTAATTGTGGTCGCTGATGACCTTTGTTTTTAAAAAGCGACTTTAAATAAACAAAAAAAAATCTGCTGGAGAAAAGAAACTGAAACAGCGCAATGAGACCAGAAACACAAACTTTGTATTTCTACACACGCAATGCTCTAGCCGGCTGGCTACTATCAATCTAACCATCTGTTTTCTTTTTGTCGAAGGATTGGATGCCCGGAAGTAGGAATGGTCACACCGCGGTGCACGGTGGTGCATTTTCCCGAAATCCTGGCCAAAACCTCAAAAATGAAATCGCGTTTCCTGAACTTTTGCAAATACTACGACACACTGTATACTTGGGGGCATCTGTTTCTGCCCACTTCGTGTCTCTGGGTCAATTCCCCTGGCACCAGTATTCACCCGAACTTACCCTTCGCGGCGTTCGGTAGACCTGCAGTGCGAGAGTAACACAGAGAGACCGTCTTTATTTGTAAGTGGTGGCCATACAAAGTTGTGCAGAGAAAACTGGCAGTATGGATTCTCTTCCTGAAGGTTTGTAGACTATTTTCATGTTAGTTTTATAATGCATTAATACAAAATACCGACGTGGGACGAAATATTAAAATGCATGAAATTAATACAATAATTTTAATTACTCATAAGTTCACGTAGGCTGAAAGTTACCAATTTCGCGGAATTCCGCGATGTTTCTAATTTCATTTACTAGCTGAATCTATCCTCTTTCAAATCCAGTTATAAAATCATGCCCCAACTTGCCCCATTAGTAAATACAAAGAATTAACTTTTCGTCAAGCACGCGTGATCGCCGAATATGACTCGTCGAGATCCGTCCTGAGAACGGGAACTGCTTTTACAATGCTGCTTCTAGCGGAAAATTTTGATCCCTTTTACTGAAATAACAAATTTACTCAATATTATAAACAAAAACATTAATATTTTTAATTTTTGTAACTATTCACTAATATTACATGAACATAATATTTATATACATTACATCTTCTGGACTGGATTACGCACATTTTATTTCATTAAAATTGTACATAAAGTAATATTTACATAATATGTATCATCAAAACTCGTCTTAAGGAAGGGTGTGCGGTCGATGAAAGGTCAAATACGTACGTGATATCAAAGAAACTCATCATACCACTTTTAAAAAATAAATCAAAAATACAATTAATCGTAAAGTAATATTTGTTTACTTAACTCCTAAGTTACATACCAACAATTATTCATATTAGATTGTTATTGTTATAAAATTAGTATTATATTATTTTTATGAAATAATACTGCAACTACAATTTGAATATGGTCAAGAAACTTATTCAAATGCAATTCAAAGAAAACTGGTCTGGATGTAGAGCTTTCCAAACAACTTTTTTTTTAGTACGCACTGGATACTGCCAAGAAATATGTTTCCAAATATTCATGGTAATAATGCATAGAATCTATTCACAAAGATATAAGACGGTATGGAGAAGGATTCTCGCGAACATGTTCAAGACTGCACCCAATCCAGGAGATGTTTAATCGCCTGTTGAGATCTTCTGTTCCTTTCATTTCCAGCTTAAGGGATGTTCCCAAAAGAAAGTTAAAATTCTTGAACAAATATGCTCTGTCTCATTTGCCTGAGCCAAATATCACCATAGGGAGAAATGTACCCTAGTGAAAACTGTGATCTTCCTTTCCGGTTCTTCGGACACTGTATATGAATTTTCTCTGGCAGAGGGCATGAGATGGCATTAATACCATGCTTGTTTATGCCAAATGTTATCAATTAATATGTAAGTAATCCCTACGGTTTTCTAAAATCAATTTTGTGAATTGATAAAATTTAACCAAGTTTATATAGAAAAATATATATTTATATTTCACAGATTTAAGCAGTGCATTATTCTGGTATAATGTTACCAGCTCCCTTACATTATAAAGATAATTCAAAATAAATTTGGTCGTCGTAGAAAACATACTATAGCTCTCAGAGGTTTTGGCCAGGAAATCGTCAAAATGCACCACTGCGCCGCACGGTGCATTTTCCCCTCTGGCCAAAACCTCAATCGCGTTTACTGAACCTTTGGAAATACTACAACACACTGTATACTTCAGGGCATCTGTTTCGGACCACATCGTGCTGCCTCTGGGTCAATTCCCCTGGCACCAGTAGTCACCCGAACTTACCCTTCGCGGCGTTCAGTAGACCTGCAGTGTCAGAGTATCACAGGGAGACCATCTTTGTTTGTAAGTGGTGGCCATACAAGTTGTGTAGAGGAAGCTGGCAGTATGTATTCTCTTCCTGAAGGTTTGTAGAGTATTTGCATGTATGTTTTATAAGCCATTAATGCATAATACCGACGTAGGATGAAATATTAAAATGCATCCAATTAATATAATAATTTTAATTACTCGTAAATTCACGTAGACTGAAATTTAACAATTTTGCGGAATTCCACGATGTTTCTAATTTTATTTACTAGCTGAAACCATCCTCTTTCGAATCCAGTAGTAAAATCGTGCTCCAACTTGCGCCATTCGTAACTACAAAGAATTAACTTTTCGTCGAGCGCGCGTGACCGCCGAATAAGACTCGTCGAGATCCGTCCTGAGAACGGGAATTGCTTTTACAACGCAGTTCCTAGGGAACAAATTTTGATTTTTTTACTGAAATAACAAATTTACTCAATATTACAACCAAAAAAATTAATATTTTAATTTATGTGATAGATTATGACTATTTACTAATATTACATAAACGTAACATTTACGTACATATTACATCTTCTGGACTGAATTACGCACATTTTATTTCATTACCAATTTTACATAAAAATAAGATTTCCATAATATGTTTCACAAAACACGTCATCAGGAAGGGTGTACGCTCGATGAAAGGTGAAATACGTACGTGATATCAAAGGAACTCATCGTAACTCTTTTTAAATGTTTAAAAATTAAATCGAAATTCAATTGATCAGAAAGTAATACTTGTTTACGTAACTCCTATGTTACATACCAACAATTAGTTCTATTACATTGTTATTGTTATAAAATGAGTATTATATTGTTTTTAATGAAATAATGCTGTAACTACAGTTTTCATATGGACAAGAAACGCATTCAAATGCAATCCAAATGTTTGGTTTATTTGGGAAGTATTACATTACTATTAAATTATCGAAATAAAATTATCAAACCCCCTTTTGTTTATAGATTTATTTGTTATTTCTAATATAAATCAAATTACTCGGTTTTAGGTATATTAATCATTAATATTTATAATATAAATCAAATTACTTAGTAGTAGATTTATTTATTATTGACAATTAGACATAGACAAATAATCACTGTCACTTTCCTCAATAACTGGGATGACGCATTTGTTTATAAACAGTCTACTCAAAATTTCTGTTTTTTCAACATGTCTATTTAAAAATGCCTATTTAACAATTTTCGCCAAGTAACTTGCCTGTGCCAAGTGTGTGTTTAAATGATCGCAGCTATGTGGGAGGAGCATCCGAGGGTGCCACTTCCGTTCGCACGTTGTCAATATCGTTTCTCTCCCGATATTCCCATGGAGGAAAGAGATGGGTGGGCTTCTCAGGTTCACCGATTTTTGCTCGTTCTGCATAGCACCAGTTTCCGTCACGAACCCTGTGACCACTTCGTTAGAAAAGCTAGACCAGACGTCGGCCGGCATGTTTCATGGAGTGCAACAAGTGTTGGGAAACATTTTTTAAGTTGTATAAATGGACAATTTTCAACGGAGACCGACCAGAAATAACACGATGAAGGGATAATTGCAATAAAACATGTAATATTTGAAAAAGTGCTTAACTGTTTCTGTTTCAAAGACTTGTAACTCTGATAATATTGTAATTTAAAATCCATGCTAATAATATGACGAACACTGGCGCCTGAAGCTCATAGGTTGAAGTCGGATGCGCAAGAGGCTATCCATCTCATTCCACCATGTATTTCCACCAAGGATATTTCGATTGAGTTTGATACATAATCGATGTAACATCTATAAGATTTAGAGTTCATATGTCGTGTTTAAATATCAGTTAAACCGTTTCTTCCACTCCCATTTACATGCGAATTTCAAATTTTTAAACTGCAAAAATTGGTTTTAATTTTTTTCACTGCCGTCCACATTGCTGTACAATCTGAAAAAAATATATCATAGAATTTTATAAGACACTTTTAGGGGGGAAATTGAGACAGTACTCCAACATTATCACATCAAAGATGAATTTAAAAAAATATTTTTATATTAATTAGGCGTCCAAAGTTTATAGACAAAAAATCTTCAAATTGAACTACGTTGCCCCGTCTCAACAAATTTTTTCAGCTTGATACTTGCAATAGATGCTGAGAAAAAATAAAACATGCAATACACGTTCCTAGTTATCTCTCTGGCACAGATTGCCCTAGGAGGCTGATTTTTGTGAATCTACGTCATTTTGTATTCTCTTTTTGGATTTGGGGGCACTTTTCACCGCCTTATACCCTTTTGCATTTACTGAAACGCTTAATGCAATTTTCTTGAAAAAAGCTCTAAATTTTTCAATGAAAATTGCTATTTAGGACGGGAATTTACTCTTGTTTAATATTCTTGAAGTAATATTTCGGTTATATTACTAGGTGTGGATTTTCTCATTCTTCTTATTTCATTTTATATTCAGGCAATAACAGTTCCCAATGAGTTGTTTTATAACGTTCACTGTCCCACTTATTGTGCTCCGAGAACATGGAAGAGTCGTGCAATGAGTAAATAATCAAAGTCCTTTGAAGGATGCGAATCCTTTTTGGAGTCGCGTGCTTTTTCATTTCCGGCGCAGTCTCCGCCGGGGATTCCGACCATTGTTTAGCGGCGGAGTTGCTTCTTCTGGCTTTCCAGCGAATTTGTTTGCGAGTCTCAATGCATCCGCTCGCCGACTCGCTTCAAAGGGCGCACATATGAGAGCGCGCCCTTTGTGGCGGCGCCGATGGCCCTGCGCGAAATCCCTTTCCGATGGCTGGCGACGGCGCGGCCGGCGCCGCGATGCAACGCGACAACCAGCAGCGTCTTGTGGGTCCAGCTATGCATCTAAGTCAATGTTGCGCATGAAATGAGACACTTTAAGGCAAACTAGCTTCTTACGGCGTCTCTGATGCTTTAAGCAATTTCAAGCACATTTTCACATTTATTTAATTAGATTCTTTAATCGGATTGGATGGATGAAAAAGTATTACGTGACGCGTCGAATGAATCCTTATTTGTTCCAAACGCTGAACCTCAAGAGTCATAATGTATATAATAATTCCTGGCGTTGCTTCACCTCCACGATTCCATCTGTTATTATCGGGACTCTAATTTTATGCGATTCCGTCTGTCTCTATTTTTAGTGAATAATAATAATAATTATTATTATTATTATTATTATTATTATAACCGTAATGATCATAATAATAATATAATAATAATAATAATAATAATAATAATAATAATAATAATAATAATAATAATAATAATAATAATAATAATAATAATAACAACAACAACGTGCCCAAAGTTGTCCTTTCTCCACAAGAAGGCAAAGACATGTCGAATGTTTGCACAAAATGGAGGGCTGGAAGCGATATAACCGTGAATGATGGACAGTCACATGAATATTATCCGATTACTGTGTAAGGATATTCATTCAATGATCCGTTTTTTAAGAAAATACGCTCATTGGATTATCTATATTTATGTGATTTTTCCAAAATCCAGGGAATTTCTTATAATTTCTTGCAGGGGCATAGTTCTCATACAAATTATATGCACCTTAATTATAGTGAAAGTATATCCTGTTATCATCGAACTGACCGTGAATGCGTGAAGATTCTTTAATTCGTGTCAATTTGAACAAGTCTAATGCGCTGGTTTTGATAGAAAACGACTCAAATAACCCATTTTTGAAAGAAACCTTACGTCAGCTTAATGAACTTCAGTATACATATGAACAGACTATTGAATGGACGCCAACAAAACAGCTTTCAACGTTTTAGACCGATAAACAGCAAATAATAGACATATCTAGCGTTTGTAAATCGAGACAAAATCTAATGTTTATAAACAATTGAGTCTCTTACTTGTGTTAGTGGCCGAGTGTCATTTAGTACTTTTCGTAACAGTATCATCTTCTTACAAAACATCATATAAAAAGAAGAAACGTTTCTTAGAATACGTGTATTCATCCCCAATGGGTTATATATCCTCTGGAGGGAACATCCGTCTACATGCCAGGCACAGTTTCTATAGTTATCATTGGGAGCGGTATAACTACGTTAAAGCTCCTTCACCTTCGTGTGTTTCAGTGCGCTTGTAATCCTCCAGGAGAGCAGGTCACTGCAGCTATGGCGTGTAACTTTTCATGCAAATTATTATTTTTTGAAACTAGTGATGCCATCACAGGTAGATGTTACCACAGTCGTAGGTTTTGATATCAGCTTTTTCGTGCTTATTTTCCTATAGATGATTTGCATGATTTAAAATCTGCTTCTCAGGTACATTTATTTATTCAATTGTTTTGCACATATTATTGAAATAGTTTCCTGTCGAGAGTTTTACGGATTTTCATGTTACTAATTACTTCAAAGATGCTGACTACCTATATTTGATCTGACAATGATTACACCAAGAGATAAGAAAACCTTTGTTTTTGTTAAACTTAGTAAATTGTACAGTAAATTTTTAAATTAAGTCTTTTTTAAATGAATATGCAGAGAAAAACAAGAATTTTTCTGAATTCAAAGATTAAAATACGAGTTATTGATGTGTTTGGTAATGTCTGGCTCTGAGGCAAATGTTCCCACTAAAGGTAAAAAATCACGTTTCCACCAAAGGGTTAAAGGCTGCTTCAACCATGTCTCATTAGTTTAGTAGATTGTTCATCACAGACGGCAGACTGTTCAATCCTCCACGACCTCCGGCCGATACGGTTGGCTTTTCGTTGTTCTGTTTGTTTCCATTAAGACATTACATTAATAACAGAATATTATATAAAGAAAAAAGACGGCAGAGGAATGAATCGCTCTCGTGGCCGACCCCTGGGGGCTGGTAGGCTGCAGGCAGAGTCTGTTGCTGCAGTTCAAGTGCACCTCTCGTATGACGGGCGGGCGGGCTGGGCGGAGCGGAGGCCCGATGACGCGGTAAAAGGGCGCCTCGCTCAAAGGGCGAAAGAGGGCGCGGTCTTCTGGACGTAATGGCGTTCCGCAGGGTCCGTTTGTGCGGTCGCGCTCTGGCTGCGCTCTGGCGGCCAATGGCCCAATTAGCGGTTGGGTGGCGGGGAAGAACGCTTTGGAGAGCGCCTCGCGACCGCCTGTGATCGCCCGGCGCCAGTTAATTGTTTGCTGCATACGAGGACGTGCGCGAGCGTTGCCTTTGAGGCTGCGTCCCCCCCCCCCACGCGCCAAAGCGGCGCCGCCAATTGGCTCCCTGGATAATCGGAGACGCCATTCCTAAAGAGGTCGAGAGGCGCTGGGGCAAAGCGGAAAGAGGTCGCGTGAATGCAGAGACGCCTGGAATGCGTCGACAACGTTCCCATTTCTTCTCAAACTATTTCATTGATGGAACACCTACCAGAGTTTCAATATATTTTTCCTTTTCATTCCTTCTTCAAAGACAAATCGGTGTTTATATAGATTACTTAAATCAATCTATATAGTTGTAGCAAGACGAGAAGACTTTTGTGACTTTGCAAAGATAGTATCTGTTACATAAAAGGCAACATTACTCATTTATTATCGTTTCTTGGTAGGTTGGAAATTAATTATGTGATAAAATTTAAACAAATAAAAATCTTCAGGTGGATCATAGCTGGAGAGCTAGCTTTCTATGTTGCGACTCTGATCTCCATTCTCGAATGTGGCAAAAATTAAACTGTAGATTTTCGCTAACGTGCAGAAGAATCCTTGTGGATGAAGAATTCCAAATAGGTGACATATGGGGTTGCAACCTGCTTACCAAAGGTTTCTTAAGATCAGAATGTGAGGTTGGGTCTCCATGTCATGGTCACAGGGTGTAGTGTCAGATTACATCCAAATAAAGAACGTACTTCACAGGACATATTTTGAAATTGTTTTCACATATAAATGAGCGTCACTACTTTTTGGACTAGTGTCTAGGAAATAAAAACATATTCATTTTAAAAATCTTTGCTCTTGTAACACGAGAAGATAAAATAAAGAACACAAGTACTGTTTTCTAAATCAAAAGGATTTTAGAACGGAAATTCCGAGTTTATTTGGAGCCAAAGCTTTTCATCATTACCACTATGAAACCCCATTGTTTATGAAGATACAGTATAAAAAACAAGCGTGGCATTAATGACGCAGTGTCGAATAAATCCATCAGCGGCTTCCGCGTTTTGCGCCGCATTTCGCGCCCCTCTCACTGCGCCGCCGCCGGCGCCACCTGTCCATCAGCCCCGCCCCCTCGGCTGTCACGGACATCCACCCCCCCTCGCACCGCACTCGGGCTGAGGAGCGCTCGGCGCACAGCCTCTCACCTGGGATGGAGCATTTTCGATATTAGCTTTTTGGATAGGACCGGGAGCGGAAGCTCAATGCATCAACTGATGTCACTGCAGCGCCTCTGACCGGGAGGTCCTAGGTTACACTCCCCACGATGGCAGCATTCTCGACACTAGCTTTTCAGTTAGGTCGAATTCAGTCGCTGTCTGGAGGAGAATTCTATTTGCCGGCTGCTCTGATTGGTAGTTTTCCGTGGTTTCTCCGATCAACACCAGGCGAATGCCGGAGCAGTACTCTACCAAACGGTCTACGGACCGAGCGCGATATTTCCTTCCTCTTCCTTGTCCTATTCTCTCCCCTTACACACACACTTACACTAACATGCACTACACTATCACATATTCCAGGACACCGGTCGGGAGCTTAGAGCTTGTCCCGGCTGGGGCGGTGCCCCGCTGGTGGGAGAGTCCTGTTTAGGGGGAAACCCCACTAGCCAATGGTAGGTCGGTGCCGGATCTCGCCATCCAGCGGGGGAAGATCACCGCTATCTCCCGAGAGAGAAAATGCACTACACTTACGGGACCTCGACACTTACTGGACTTCGGGACACGCCCGGAAACACGAATAATCATTCAAACATTTATGGATAAGTTGCACTGAGTAGTCGTCTGGATAAAAATCAAGCGTCCGGCTCTGATCAGAAGTTATCCATCGTTTCTTCGGTTGATTGATTCAGTACTTCACGGAGCGTCAATAGCTAAGGTCATTAGTCCATTAAGTGTAGTGCATGTTTTGTGGCGGGACGTGGTGGTGATCCCCCGCGGGATGGCGGGATACCCGTCAGTTTGCAGGACTTTCCACCAGCGCCCTCCCCAGACGGTAGAAGCTCTTAAGCTCCAGACCGGTCTCCCGACGTGTGTGATAGTATTATGCATGCAAGTGAAAGTGTGTAAGGGAGAGAGCTTAGGACAAGGAAGAAGAACGAATGATCGCGTGTGGTCCGTCGCCCTTTGCTTGGGTTCTGCTCTAGAATACGGCGAGTGCTGATTGAATAAACCTTGGAAAACCACTGATTAGAGCAGCTAGCCGCTAGAAATCTCTTGGGGTTAGCGGCTGAATTCAACCCAGCAATGACACCACAATAAGAAATCCGGCCACCGTCACAACTTCAACCCTAGGACATTCCAGTCATAGACACGGCAGTGACATGAGTTGATCAGTTGATGTTCTGAGCCCCCTGAGACGGCTGGTTTCTTCAATTATTACCAGGTGAATACCAAAAGCAGTATTTTAAAATACGGAGCAAGAACTGCTCGCGATATTCTTTCCTCTTCCTTGACGCTTCTTCTCGTCTTACATATACACACTCGTAGATGCAAAGGAGACTGTTGTGACCAAAAAAGTCAAGTTCATAAAATGTTTACTTTATTCGCTGATTCAATACATAGGGAGTAAAGCACGGACAAGCTCAGTTAACAGAATAGGCAGAGGATGTACCAGGAACGCGCCAGATCACCAGTGGCCAGAAGAGTCCGTTGTACCGTAGCGTCGTCGTCACTCAGAATCACAAACCACTTTCGCACCAATTGCTCGCTCTTCACTGGGACAGCTCAAACTACTGGTCGCTCCCGAAGGGGCCGTTTTATACTCCCTCCAGGCTAAGGTCCGCCGACTAGCCCGGCCGTAGGGGCGGTGGCGCGCCCGGGCGCGCCGACTGGAGCGTTTAGGGGAGTTGTATTGTTTAGGGTAATTGTTGCGCCTCATCGTAGGGCCAGGCCGGACGTGTGTGAAACCCGAAGGGCGATCTAAAAAGTAGGGTGGTGGCTGCACTGGTAAATGTGTTTGGTTCAGGAGACGTGTCCTCGCTGGTACCTTCCTGGTACCGGCGCTGGTCGTGGCTCCGACTGTGTCGACCTCTCTCAAGCACCGTCCGTATTCTTCGAGGTGGCCGCCGTCTCGCCGCAGCGCCCTTGTGGCGGGCCTTTTAAGGGCTCGCGGGCGACCACTTCGGAGACAGCGGCAACGGCGGTGCTCCGCCAGGGAAGATCCATTCCGCCACAAACTGACGTGTGGTTGGGCACACGCTCGCGGAGCGAATGACGAAAATAGTGGATGCGCTCGGACACGACATACTCATTAACCTCTCCCCCTGCGCCGCCCCTCCTCCGCGGAGCTCTCGCTTCTCAGCGGCGACCACGAGCTGGAGGAGCCAGGCCGGTGCACGGACCCCCTCCCCGCCCACCGCTCCTCTCCAAATAATCATCTTCAAAACGACGTGGAAAATATACGTTATTATAGTTCAGAGTTCACCATATCTGAGTTCACTATACCAGAATTCACTACACAAGAATATCAGAGTTCATTACATCAGAGTGAATTGTGTCAGAGTTCACGAGATCAGAGTTCACGACATCAGAGTTCACGAGATCAGAGTTCGCTAGAATTCACTATAACAGAATTCACTATACAAGAATTTATTACATCAGAGTTCATGACATCAGAGTTCATGACATCAGAGTTCATGACATCAGAGTTCATGACATCAGAGTTCATGACATCAGAGTTCATGGCATCAGAGTTCATGGCATCAGAGTTCATGGCATCAGAGTTCATGGCATCAGAGTTCATGGCATCAGAGTTCATGGCATCAGAGTTCATGGAATCAGAGTTCATGGAATCAGAGTTCATGGAATCAGAGTTCATGGCATCAGAGTTCATGGCATCAGAGTTCATGGCATCAGAGCTCATGACATCAGAGTGAATTACATCAGTGTTAATTACATCAGTGTTTACGAGATCAGAGTTCACTAGATCAGAGTTCACTAGATCAAAGTTCACTAGATCAGAGTTCACTAGATCAGAATTCACTAGATCAGAGTTCACTAGATCAGAGTTAAGTACATCCGGAGACGACTGTATTATAGAAGAGTAAACCTACGCCTGCAAGCAAATTTTCGTTGAAACATTTAGGGCCATGTTTGTAAAGCCGGGATATAAGTCGAAAGTCGCAAAATCCGAGTTCAGTGCATCGAAGGAGTTCAATTTCGCTTTTCTTGTGGATTGTTTCGCACAAATTCAGTTGTTTATTCCCATATCAGACGGCCTAAAGGGCCTTACTAATTTTTCCATCTTCCTAATCCTTCCTTCCCATCCCTTTTCCAGGAACTCTCTCATTTCGGGTTGATGGGACCCCGTGTGATACTCGTATTATCCTTCTTATATCCATCAGTATCTGGAGACGACGACAACATCCTCCACACAATTCAATACGTCTAATAATAATAAATTGGCATGTACCTTGTGTACAACACACATACAAACTGAGATACTATAAGTTTGTGTTTAAGAACTGGTTAAATGTATTCTGTACTGTATTTATTGCAAAAGCATTTAAGTATTCCGAAGTGCCTCGCTCCAGTGTCGATGTTTGATGGAATCGATCGCAAAGAAAGCAGACGCCTTGCAGAGCCAAGCGCAGTCGGTCGCTCCTGTCAGTCCAGACACGCTCCTCTCTTGGGGGAGGGATATCTTTCTCTTCGCACGAGCTGCTCTGCCAAACGCTTCAGTGGAATCGATTTTCTCTTCTTCGTGGGACGTGCGACGTAATATTCTAAATTATACGACTGACACTTACTGCAGGCGGTCACAAATCATCTGAGCAATCACCATCGGTGAGCACCTTCAGAACACGAAGAGCTCTGTTTATTGGTCTGCACTTCAAGCAACTGAGCTTCTATAATTCGTTATGAACAGTTGCAGTTAAATTTTAAAAGAAAACAGGAAAAGGTCTCCGAAATAGGGTTGCAAAGAAACCCTGCCCCAAACGCTCCTAGCCGTTCCAAAAAACCCAACTCCACCCGTCCATAAATCAGGCGTCCAAAATCCGAAAATAATCCCTCTGGCTGCCGCCGGAGGGCGCCGGCGCGGGCGCTCGAGCCGTCGCGACGCCGATGAGGAGCAGTTCCGCCGGAAATGACGTCGCGTTCTGTTCCGTCGCGCGCGCGGCACGTGACGCCATTAGGGCGCGGCGCGCGCGGCCCCCGGGGATCGCGTTTCCAATTGGCTGACAGCTGACGCTCGCTCGCGCGCCCTCGTTCTTGCGCTTTCTTTCCGCGCGGCCGCCTCCGCCCCCACCCCACCCCCCTCAGCCAATGCGACGCTCTTGGACGGACGCGTTGCCGCTCGCAGACCTTGCTCAAGAACGTCAATACCTGATCTATAACTATAGGCCGGAATTCATCCAAGACGAAAACAGGTAGCACGCGTTGCCACTCTCACATTTGGCTCAACAACATCAATACCTGATCTATCATTATAGGTCGGAAGCCAGCAAGATAAAACAGGTAGCACGCGTTGCGACACTGAGATCTTGCAGTCTTCGTTGATACTAAAGTTGTACTCTACTTCAACTACTAGGGAAGTGAACTTTTTTTTAAAAAATGTGAAAAAGAAGTTTTTTATTCGCCAATAGGCAGCAACTGGGAAGAAGGTGGAAAAACTGAAAATCTAACCCGAATTAAAACAGTGTAGGAAACTAACTTGTTAGAGAAAGTTTGAGCCTTTCTGTAGTACTGCGTATTGCTTAATTGTACATGTACGTATCTATTTTCATAGTAATATAGACCAGAGTTTTATGAAATTATATAATTTTTGTCTTTCTGTGTTCAGTTGTTTTCCCCTACTTGCAAAATTTTAATTATTCCACCAATTTTCTTAAAATTTATTTCTCAAAAGATATTTTATGTACATTCAAATGTAATTTCTACTTCAAAAATCATTTTTCCTTACGCACATTCCTGACACAAGATTTAAAGCTAGGTTTTCTGTTTTGTATGTTCACAAAAACTTAGATTGTAAATGTTAAAAAATAAAAATATTGTAAAAAATACGCCACACATAAAAATAATATGAAGGCAGATAATAAAACTGTATTGCTAACCATCACAACTGGTTATCGATGGTTAGTCATTCTAAGAAACAACAATGTAGAACGTTATCTGTGAAAAACATGTTGGGAATAAAGTACGCTCTGACGACATGAAGAGCCCCAAGTGAAGGGGCGGACAGCGTCTGGTCAGTGGGGGTGTCCACCTCGACCTCCACTGCAAACACGCTGCGACAAGAGCCCTTCATCACTCATAATATTACCTTAATGCTTGGAAGGTACCAGTGCAGCCACCGCCCTACTTTTTAACTCGCCCTGCGGGTTTCACACACGTCCGGGCTGGCCCTACGATGAGGCGCAACAATTACCTAACTCCCCTAAACTTCAGTAAAGGAATTTGTTATAAACAATTATAAGAAAATTCCAGGCAACCATTTTGTTTTGACTTGATTATACTCCTATCTGATAAAAAATCTAGGATTATTTCTTTGACAACTTAGGGCAATTGGGAATTCGCTTGTCTTCTCAAGTGAACATAAAGAGAATTCCTTAACACCATTCTTATATTCAAACATAGATAACACAGAAATACAAAAACACAAATAAATTGAAACATCCCCCAAATAAAGAAACAATGCACACGAATACATTTTAACAGTTCAAAAAAACAACTTTGAAATACAATTAAACACTTCTTGAATTCTAAAGAAAATCTTTGGCATTTGGCCTTGACATTGGCATTTGTAGATTGCAAATCTTAAAATTACATTTCACTTCTTAAAGATGTTATAAAATATCTCATGTAATATAACTGACTTTCATTTCTGTTATATTTTACAAATTTAATAAGCAAACTTTGCTTTTAATGTGAATTAAACATTTGTTTTCAGACAATTCTGTTTTTTGACGTAAAATAAATAAAAATAAATAAATAAATAAATAAATAAATAAATAAATAAATAAATAAATAAATAAATAAATAAATAAATAAATAAATAAATAAATAAATAAATAAATAAATAAATAAATAAAATTAAACATTTTACTCGTCTTACTGGACGAGTCGTGGAATATCTATTGCAATCAGTCAAGAGTTTATACAATCTGCCCTAAACAAACTACATGAATGGTCTCTCAATTCAGGTTTTAAATTTTCAGCTTCCAAAACTCAATGTATAGTATTCTTCAGACAAAATATTGTGAATCAACCCACATTAAAAATGGACCTACAAAAACTAAAATTTGATCAAAACATTAAAATATTAGGCAGGCACTTTGACTCAAGTATGAGCTGTAAAAGACATATACAAATTTTATCTGAGGAAAGTAAGAAAAGGCTAAACATACTGGAGTGCATTTCCCATAATAAATGGGAAGCAGATAAGCATCTCCAGCTGATGACCAACAAAGCAATAGTACGATCCAAGATCGACTATGGATTAATATTATATGATTCAGCTTGCAAAAAGGACCTAAAATCTTGATGTTGTACACAACAAAGCTCTACAAACAAGCACTGGCTGCTTTCATACTATCCCCATTGGTAGCATCCTAATAGAAGCCAAAGAACCAACCCTAGCTCATCGAGGACAAATGCTAACTCTCAAATATGCCATCAGAACATCAGAATCAAATAATTCTATAATCTATCACGATATATACTTAAAACTTCAAAATTACTACAAAGAACAAAATGCTTTTCACCAGTATATACCAAAGTTAAAAACCTACTGCCAGCTAAACCCTCAGGAGTATATATTAATGGAAAAAATAAATAATAGGATACCACCATGCACAATTCCTGAAATAGTAGCAGATATAACAGTAGGCACTCTCCAAATAAACAAAATGTCTAAAATGATAAGAAAACAAAATCTGATGAAATATTAAATAAAAACAAAGATTCCTTTAAAAATCTATACTAAAGTTATCAGAAATAGTGATGGAAAATATGCAACTACAATTACCAAAGATGTTAAAATTATAAACAGACCGCATTTCTACTCTAGTACTACTACAGCTGAAATATGCTCTACAATGACAGCCTTCAAAGTGGCACAAAAACTTATAAATAACAAGTTAGTCATATTCTCAACTTATCTTCAAGCAATAAACAATATTCACAATAATTACCAAGGTATACCAATGATAAACTTTCTTCATGTAATATATTATGACATTTTACAATCTAAAAAGACTCTTATAATTGCCTGGATACGAGTTTTACAAAACAATGCCTGAACACAACACAATGAGCATTGAAGAGGAAAATGTAAGCCCTGAAACAGAAAGTATTTTAACAATATCACACACCTGCAAGGATTTATAGACAGACATCAAGAAAGAAATGAATGAGAAGTGGAACAACCTCTGGAAAACCATGAAATCCAGCCCTCTACACAAACAAGTTAAAAGAATTTACTCCCTTAAAACTTCCAAAAAATTCTCAAGAAAAGAGCAGGTAACAATAACAAGGATGAGAACGGGTCATTGCAAGGTCAGTCATGAACACTTGCTAACTGGAAATGCCCCACCCACCTGCCAGCACTGTGACACCCTTCTTCACTTTCAACATATCTTAACTCAATGTCCTATGTTTCAGTACAGCAGACTTACATACCTAGAAGATGAGCAAAACCCTGATTTGATGCTACACTGATACACTCTCATATATTCTAAAGTTGTATTTAGAGTAGTCGCTGATGACCTCAGTTGTTGATGCGACTTTAATAAACTAAAAAAATATATAATACACAAACTCCCTGATTTGATGCTACACTGATACACTCTCATATATTCTATAAGTTGTATTTAGAGTAGTCGCTGATTGACCTCAGTTGTTGATTGCGACTTTACAATAAACTAAATTACAAACTGCGCTCTGACTATCTAAATTGTCTTTCTCTCCACCTTTCGATTTAAAATTTGGCGATCTCACCCGAATGGTCCGTGCTCGGTGCTGGTAGGCGTTGATTTCCGGTTGCAGCGAGGCTCAGTCAGCTCCAGTCGACGCCGGGTCTCCCTCGCAACTCGCTGAAGTGGCGGCGTGGTGAGAGCGATGCCTCAGGGAAGGCGCCTTCCGTCTTCCGTTCCTTCTGCCCGCACATGTGGGACGGACACGCTTGCGTGCGTACACGCGGTAACGTCCACGCTTGTACCAGTTCACGTCCGGCGGCTAACGCCTCAGCGCGAAACACTGATCGCGGCACCCAGCAGCCATACAGCGGCGCGATACTATAAAGTTCCGACGCACTTACAGATCGCTCATGAAGAATTTTCAAATAGAAGGCTCAGAAAGCTCGTATCTCCCTTTTATGGCACGCGCCATTCCCTCTCCCGTCATGATGACGCGGTGGCTCTCCGCCAATCACGCATCGGGTTGTACGTCACGTGACTTGTCTCATCTTGGCGTAGAACCGTCAAGTAGCGCCATCTGCCTAGTCACCGCCCTGTGACGTAATTCACAAGTTGAGACGCGCCCTTCCCATGACGTCACGTGGGTATGACAAGCCGTTGGGCATTTCCGTCCCTTTGTTTGACTTCCTGTGGCTGAAAGGGATTATTGCCGAAATACCTCTCCACTATATTAAAGAACGTTCACTACTTTTATATAAACGAATAATTAGACCCACATTTATTTATGGTTTTCCCATATAGTCTATTGCTGTTAAAACTCACATTAATAAATTACAAATTGTACAAAATAAATTTATCCGTAAAGCACCACAAGCTCCACGGTTCATACCAAATAATCAATTTCATCAAGAACTAAATTTAGAAAACAATACAAAATTGATAAAATTACAAATCCAAAAAGTTTTTAAATTACTTCAATATTTTCCACTTAAAACTACTTTTAATTTTGGCCATTAATACACATTTCCACGTAGAAATAAATCCGCATTCCCCAAATACGGATTCAGACCTCCATAGATTTGCTGTCGTACTTTTCAGTGTGGGTAAATACAATTGATTTATATCTTTTATAATTACAATTCGTCCAAATGTTTTACATATAACACATTTATTCATGTTAAATATTTTATGTTGTTCCATTACTTTCGGCTACTGTGAAACATGCATATAGTCATATTTATTTATGTTGAAGACAGGGCGTGTAAAGGAGAATATCGATGTTTCAAATTATATAAATTTAATTGATTTTATAAAAAAGAGTTTTGCCAAAACAACAGCCCTCCCTGGCCCATGTCCGCATATGTGAAGTAAACATATAAAGCGACTTCTAGGTTAGGATGTTTGATACCAAGTATGAGTAGGATAACAGTTTCTAATATAACTTGTTTGTATTATAAATATTAACATGATTGACCAAGGAATAGTATCAATTATTCGTTTAGAATTTTGTTTTATTCGTTCATTGATTATGTTTCTGATGTTCGTTATCTGTGATGTACATTTTTGTTCATGTTTTGTGGCCGACCTCGTCTACGTCTGTGTTATAGAGACATAGTTAAACGATTCTGATCATTTGTCTGAGTTCTGATTGGTAGATGTGGAGTTTTAATTGCACGGTGAAGTTTTATTTGCATATCTGCAATAAACAGTACTAATTAACGATTTTTCGTGGTGGTAATGAGCATATTTAGTTAACTAAACACAAAAGAAAATTAAGTCAATGGAATCATAATATCAATAAAAAAAAGAATCTCTACAATCTAGGCAGTTACAACCAACAAATAAATTAATACGCTATTATTTATATTTTTAAATGTTCATTATGGTTCCATTACGTCCAGCACAAAAATAATCTTGAATATTGCTATGTAATTTGTCCAATTTTAATCCTTACATAACTGTAATGAGTTAATATTTTATTGCACTCTTAAATGAAAGTTTTGGGGAATGAAATAAAAAGTGTGAAAACGTTTTGGAAAGGCGGGATGAAAAGTGGACGAAGGTGATAAATGTGGCACTGGAATTGTTTGCGAAAATCGAGGGAAACGGAAATAAGCGCGTGTAATGTAACTCCCCCTCATTGTTTTTGATGGACCGCCGCTGCAGTGGATTGATGTTCTCCGCTTTGAAACGAGTCTGCGGAGTGGAAGCGGTCCAGCGCGCCGCTGGCGGTCACAGCGCGGCCAGGCTGCGGTCTCGTGTGATTCAAAATATTTAGGTTTCAATCGCTCGCACCAGCTATTTATCGCGGCGGCGTCTCGCAACCGGTTGGTTAACCCAAGGACAAACGCTGCTTCCCCCAGCGTACGCAAACGTGTTTCTGTAGCACGAATGTGGGCGGAGAATTGTCGGGTTGTAGAACCTTCAACAGACGGCAACGAGACAACTCTATCCGAAAGAGGGAAAAAATACAAAATTGTGACTGTTAATGGAAGAGTGATCGTGAAAGAAAGCTTTTCAAATACTAACTTAACCCTTAACCACCGTCGTCACTTTTTGTGGCGTAAACAATGTTGAGGGTCTGACAGGCCGAGAAATAAATCTCTGTATTTTTGTTGATATAGTAAAAGAAAGCATATGCACGAAATAAACGCTTTTATTTACTCATTTACAATTAATTTAGCAAGTTCAAATATTATACGGTGAATGACGGAAAGCGATGTATCCATCCTCTAAAATACATTTAGAAAGAGGTCAGTTTGTAAAATGAATAATATTAGCATTGCCTTGAGAAAGAAAGCACATCGACATAATTTTAGTACACAAGTAATCATAAAGTATTACAAAACATTTACATTTTGAAAACACAGTTGTACATAAAAAATTACCCCCAAAGTCTCTCTTAATATGATTTTGTACATTCCGGATGTAAAGGGCATTGGTTAGTCGATGCTTTTCTTCTTCCTCCATTTCTTTCATGAATTCAAAGAATTCAAACTATTCGTTATCCTTTATACAAAGGTTACCATGGTTCGAAATCATAAAAGCAAGACATTTTAGTTATCACAACGATAAAAGGAGCAAAAGAGGACGTTAAACACAAATATTGAGGTTTGAAAATTAATATTAAATAAACGAATAAATACATATAACTTTCGTATATACCAGCATTCACTTCATGCCAGCCAAAGAATTCCATAGAAAGAAACATTAATAATAAAAAGTACTCATTTGATTCATTTGCTCTTTCATTCATTTCGAAGAAGTTCAGTGTTTTAGATCTCACAAAAACTCCCAGAAGCAGAAAGATCGGATTATTGAATTTCTCCATGATAATAACGTTAGTGATAAAGCGTATACAAGCTGAAATGAGGCCATAGCTGCATTTTCTCTTCCTAGAAACCCCAACCGATTCTCTAAACACCTTTTTTACGTGGCACATGAGCACATTATCTTCTCGCACTTAATTTTTTATAAACAAATGCGATGCAACTGGAATATATTATGGTAAATTTAATATTGTTGGCGGCATTCTATGCTGACAAGTCTTTGACACAAAAAAGGGACATTCTAGCGTCTTTTTTTCCTGTCAAAACTAGTGTTGATAAAACAGCTCGTTTGAAATTAGAAAAATATCCCATAAACTTCATATAAAATACCCCCAAAATTAAAATATCGGTTTCAAATTGAAGGGTCTGCTACATCAGCCAGATCGATTAAGGAATACCAATTTTGGAGAAAATTGGCCGAACGGTTTAGCCGCTAAGGTTGTTTACTGACAGAAGGGAAGACGTTTTGCCGTCAATCGATTTTTCAGTATCAAGGATCCACAGAACATGGCTTCTGGCTACACCACGTGTTAGAGGATTTTTTTTCTAAATTTAGTATCTGGATGTATCCACTTTTTCGTTATATCATACACGGCCATGTAATGAGAGTTTTTCTGTCGAAAATTTGCCGGTTTTTCGTATTATACATAACAGCATTACATAACTTTCTCTCTATGTGAGAAAGTACAATACAGCTATACAATTCAAGCTATAACATCACCCAACAATGGTAAGGAATTATCACAATTTCAAACTCCTTATCAAGACACAGAGATTTGCAATATGATATCTCCTGAAAACTTTTAGCTAAGCAAGTACCGGAAATTCAGATTTACAATTTCGAAAATTGGCCAAATTATGATAAACTACTAATATTTTTAAAAGAATGTAGTTTTTTTAAAGAACTGATTTTTTAGAACAGATCCCATTTAACGAAAATATCGTTCATCAATATTGTATTTTTGCAAAGTTAATTTTTTTTGTGTTTGAAATATTCGAAGCCACGAAAGTTATTAACAACACAGGCACACAAAATAAAAAAAGTTCTCAGGCCCGAAGACTTGACACGCGTTTTCTGATGACGCGCTGAATCCAAATCTGAAAGTAAAAGTGCGTCATCACCCTCCAGTTTTGTTTTGTTTGTTTTTTCGCAAAAACAGTTGGATTTAATCGCAAGTTAGCTCGGAGCTTAGGTAGACGACGGACGTGTCCGTTCTTGCTCTCGCGGTGTTGTCAGCGCTCTAGAGATTGAGTCGCAACAAGATTACAATAGGTTTAACGAACAAACTTAATCAACCGTCGGTGGAATTGTCGTTGCAATCAGACAGCCTACATTTAGAGCACTTAATAGACTAAATGGCACTGACAGTGAGACAACAATAGACAGGGTGTTTACTGGCACTTTGGGAAATATCCCTGGAGTAATTTACCTGCCAACTGCTAGTAATGGTACTAACGGTGAGATGGTGATGGTCAGTGTGTGTACTGGCACCTTGGGAGATGTCCCTGGAGGGATACACCCGCCAGGTGCTCCATTACAAAATTCGTAAATTCCTGAGTTATTACAACTGCAGCCGCATCAACATCAGCTACAACAACGGCAAGTCCAAGACGCAGACACAGAAGAATGTCGCTCACCTTTCAAAGTAAGATATCGGGAGCGGCAGCTCAGTGCATCAACCGATGTCACTGCAGCGTCTCTGACCTGGAGGTCCTAGGTTTCCACTACCCCGGCGGCAGGATTTTCAGTTAGGTCGAATTCTCGCTGTCTGGAGGAGAATTCTAGCGGCCGGCTGCTCTAATCGGTAGTTTTCCGTGGTTTCTCCGATCACCAGGCGAATGCCGGAGCAGTACCCTACCAAACGGGCCACGGACCGCGCGCGATCTTTCCTTCCTCTCTCTTGTCTTATCCTCACCTCTTACACACACACTCTTACACTAACATGCACTACACTACCACATATAACGGGAGACCGGTCGGGAGCTTAGAGCTTGTTCCGGCTGGAGCGGTGCCCCCTTGGTGGGAGAGTCCTGGTTAGGGGGAAACCCCGCTAGCCGACGGAAGGTCTGTGCCGGATCTCGCCATCCAGCGGGGGAAGATCACCGCCATCTCCCCAGCAAAAAATGCACTACACTTACGGGACTAATGACCAAAGCCATTGACGCGCCCGGAAACATGAAAAAATCAATAAATCAGTAAAAGTAAGACCTCAGGTAATGCTGCGCCCGCTGCACTATGGCAAGAAGTTTCTTCCAGAAACCAAAACGACGCAGAAGAAGTGATCTTCAACGAAATGCTAAAGTCGTGCATTTGCAAACAGAACCACACTTTGAATGGAGAAACATGTTCAGCGTGTTGAGTGAAAGTTGAAATACTCGTGTCTCAGATGAAAGAGAAGACAGTGATAAGAGAAAATGCTAGCCTGGCTCTAAAACCACCGCCATTGTTGGTACCTGGAGTCACGAATAAATCTATAATAAATGTAATGCATGAAACACGTGTGGATAGAGATGGTGTTTCATATCCAATAAATTCTGAATGTTATGTAATTAAAGATTACAACAACAATGAAGTAAAAATTATGTTATAAAATCTAGATATCTACAGGGCTCTAGTAACGAAGTTCAAAATTAAGGACGTGAAATTTTATACATATCAGATGAAGCAAAATAGAGCTTTCAGAGTAGTATTAAGAAATATGCATCCAACAACTCGTGTAGACTGCCTGACAACTACTTTTATTTTGTTCTGAGTATTATATAAATTATTTTTTATCAACTTAATTACTGTCACAGTTTAAATAAGCTAATAATAATAATAATAATAATAATAATAATAATAATAATAATAATAATAATAATAATAATAATAATAATCTTCTGTATTCTGAGTTTTCGAAATAGGGCAGAGCATGTGCGGTTTTTCGTTGCTTCGCAAGAAGTTGACTGCAATTAGTAATTAACACAATTTAAAATAGCATTTGTCCCGCATATCATTAACATTAAAATAGTATTTGCAATTATTATTTCTCAACTGTAAACTTCTTTATAATTGGCACACACCTGTACAGTAATAAAGCTGTATCGTAGTGACCGCCATTATGTATCGAACTGCAGCCATGGTAATGAGGCAGATAACAAGGGATAGAAGAAATCTTTAATAAGAAGGGAGTATAAGTTTCTCACATTGAAATGTGAACCGTCAGCGTTAAAAATAGTAGTTTATGCAATTAGTTTATAATGTTAAGCTCTTTTGCATGAATACGTGTCTTGAAAGCGAGCTAGTGTTAGGAGCGAGTTTTTAAATTTATATATATATATATATATATATATATATATATATATATATATATATATATATATATATATATTGTGACGTATGCTCGCGCGGCGACGTGGCGTCCGCCGTGCGGAGGGCCGTACTTCAAGGTTTGCAAGATATTTTGATACCTCCTGTAACGGAAGTCGGGGACCGGGGGGGCGGAGTTCTTGCCCTGGCTGCTCCCACGCTTCCCGAAATGGAAACCAACAACTCAGAAGTATTATTCCTAGAACAATTCTGAGGATTATAAACAACCAGCTTTTTTTTTAAAGAAACAAAATCAAATGATTTAATTTGAACAAATAACTTAGTCATTTGGAATAAACATTATCCTTCCATATGATCTGTACAACAATTAAGTGCATCTGCACCAAACACTTCAGAATTGTACATTATTTAACACAATTCCCTTATTTCCAATAAAAATTTACATCCAAATTTGATCAACACACAACAACAGAAATGTAAGCAATTAAATGTAAGCAATGAAATAAACATTCTGCACCATTTTTACAAGAATTATAACGAAAAAGAAGATTCAAAATTGACAAAGCTTTTCATTGCTTTTGTTAAACACTCAGGACACTTTGGAGTATCATTCCTCAAACTCTTAAACGATAATACTAGTTCATTGCCATACAAGTAATCATTGCAACATTATGCCTTCCTTACCCTGCAGGGTCACAAAGCAATCCTGTCAAATGCTCACACTACATGCCATGAAATCGCATCATACAATTACGATCAGAAGAAATTCATGGATACACATTTTGCCGCAACATTATAACATTAGAAATAGCTGGGTAGCTGTCCTTCCACTCCGCTATTTATATCACAATCTGTGATATTGGACGGCAAATGCTGATACTACATGCCATGAAATCACATCACACAAATTACAATCAGAAGAAATTCATGGATACACTTTTGCCGAAACATTATAACATTAGAAATAGCTGGGTAACTATCCTTCCACTCCGCTACGTATATCACAATTTGTGATATTAGACAAACTCCAATAAAATATTGCACTACACAGAGAAACTGCAGTATCTCATCTCTCACTGCCTTCACTCCACCCCTACCGTTCACATCCAACTCGGTCGCGACACATCTGGTCGACCCTCACCGTACTTCGCTCCCCTTCTTTCTTATTCCCCACTTTCCCCCCTTTCACTACCCCTCCGCTACGGCCGATACTGCCGCCTGGGGGGGGGGAGGGAGGAGAAAACCACGAACTGCGCCCTCGCAGGCGCGCGGCCTCCCATACTAACAACAGTGGCGAGAGCCCACACCTGGGCTCGGCGTCACATCACTCCCCCATCCATTCGTAGAATTTTTCTGGGAGAAAATATTCTTGAAAAAAATCAGGAGGGTTGATGGAACCTTTGTCCTCACTACTTGTTTCTTCTTCTTCATCACCTTCTTCTTCATCACCTTCTTCTTCTTCATGATCTTCTTCATCATCATCATCATCTTCATCATCATCATCTTCTTCATCATCATCATCATCTTCATCATCATCATCTTCTTCATCATCATCATCATCTTCATCATCATCATCATCATCTTCATCATCATCTTCTTCTTCTTCATCATCGTCATCATCATCTTCTTCATCATCATCATCGTCATCATCATCTTCTTCA
Source organism: Teleogryllus occipitalis (assembly GCA_011170035.1). Taxonomy (NCBI): domain Eukaryota; kingdom Metazoa; phylum Arthropoda; class Insecta; order Orthoptera; family Gryllidae; genus Teleogryllus; species Teleogryllus occipitalis. The sequence goes on along the minus strand of BLKR01004743.1, from coordinate 14,454 downwards.
TCATCATCATCATCATCTTCTTCTTCACCATCATCTTCTTCTTCTTCTTCTTCACCATCATCTTCTTCTTCTTCTTCACCACCATCATCTTCTTCTTCTTCACCATCATCATCTTCTTCTTCTTCACCATCATCATCTTCTTCTTCTTCACCATCATCTTCTTCTTCTTCACCATCATCATCTTCTTCTTCTTCACCATCATCTTCTTCTTCTTCTTCTTCTTCACCATCATCTTCTTCTTCATCATCATCATCTTCTTCTTCTTCTTCACCATCATCTTCTTCTTCTTCTTCTTCTTCTTCACCATCATCTTCTTCTTCTTCTTCTTCACCATCATCTTCTTCTTCTTCTTCTTCACCATCATCTTCTTCTTCACCATCATCTTCTTCTTCACCATCATCTTCTTCTTCACCATCATCTTCTTCTTCACCATCATCTTCTTCTTCACCATCATCTTCTTCTTCACCATCATCTTCTTCTTCACCATCATCTTCTTCTTCACCATCATCTTCTTCTTCACCATCATCTTCTTCTTCACCATCTTCTTCTTCTTCACCATCTTCTTCTTCTTCACCATCTTCTTCTTCTTCTTCACCATCTTCTTCTTCTTCTTCACCATCTTCTTCTTCTTCACCATCTTCTTCTTCTTCACCATCTTCTTCTTCTTCACCATCTTCTTCTTCTTCACCATCTTCTTCTTCTTCACCATCTTCTTCTTCTTCACCATCTTCTTCTTCTTCCCCATCTTCTTCTTCTTCACCATCTTCTTCTTCTTCACCATCTTCTTCTTCTTCACCATCTTCTTCTTCTTCACCATCTTCTTCTTCTTCTTCACCATCTTCTTCATCATCTTCTTCATCATCATCTTCATCATCATCTTTGCTTCTAAGGCGTTCCGCGAAGTCTTAACCTCGTCCTCGAACTTCTCAAGTCTGGTGACCAATTTGTCCTGGCACTCAGATATCCAACCTCCTACCGAATTTGCGACCGCCTCAATTTTTGCGTCTTGCCGTCTAATTTCCGTATTGTACTGGCTCCCCAAGCTCTTATTCATGTCTTCTCCCATTTGACGCATTTTCTCTTCAATTTCCATATCCTGCACGGCGAACCTGTCAGCGATCAATTGGTTCTGCGCAACAATTTGATATTCAAGGGAATCAATCCGACCGTCGATGCTTCTGACTTCTTCTTTAATCTCCCTACTCTGTTTCTCTATCTGATCATTTAACACCTGCTTAATTTCACCGAACATAATTTTATTTTTCTCTTCGGCCGTCCGCGCGAATCTTTCCATCACCTCTCGCATCAAATTAAATAAATCGGCCATCTCTCCTAATCTATCTCCCGTAACTCCCTCCGTCTGTTTTCTTTTCTTAGCCACCGCCCCCCTCGACCTAGTTTCTTTGCCCTCGGCTGTCTCTAGGCCGACATTGTCAGAGTCGTCCAAAGTCACCCCTTCTACCATCGCGACCAGACTGCCCACTGTCGGGTTTTCGCTCACACCATCGCCTGTCTCTGACTCATCTCCCCCATAGCCCGTGCCGGAGTGTTTTTCCACCTTGATGACGTTTAAACCGCGCACAAAATTTACAAACCACTGACAAATAAATGCTTATTCTAATACATCATATTGTAACTCACTTCGGTTTTCCATTCGTAGAAGCGTGGGATGCAGTGCTCAGAGTGCTAGAAATAACAAGTACCTAAACAAGCACTTCCCCATGGGTACTCCTAGAACACCCTTCAGGTCCCCTGTTCGGGCGCCAGCTCCTTGTGACGTTACGGGATGCTCGCGCGGCGACGTGGCGTCCGCCGTGCGGAGGGCCGTACTTCAAGGTTTGCATGATAGTTTGATACCTCCTGTAACGGAAGTCGGGGACCGGGGGGGCGGAGTTCTTGCCCTGGCTGCTCCCACGCTTCCCGAAACGGAAACCAACAACTCAGAAGTATTATTCCTAGAACAATTCTGAGGATTATAAACAACCAGTTTTTTAAAGAAAAACGAAAATCAAATTATTTAATTTGAACAAATAACTTAGTCATTTGGAATGAACATTATCCTTCCATATGATCTGTACAACAATTAAGTGCGTCTGCACCAAACACTTCAGAATTGTACATTATTTAACACAATTCCCTTATTTCCAATAAAGATTTACATCCAAATTTGATCGACACACAACAACAGAAATGTAAGCAATTAAATGTAAGCAATGAAACAAACATTCTGCACCATTTTTACAAAAATTTTAAGGAAAAAGAAGATTCAAAATTGACAAAGCCTTTCATTGCTTTTGTTAAACACTCAGGACACTTTGGAGTATCATTCCTCAAACTCTTAAACGATAATAATAGTTCATTGCCATACAAGTAATCATTGCAACATTGTGCATTTCTTACCCTGCAGGGTCACAAAGCAACCCTGTCAAATGCTCACACTACATGCCATGAAATAACATCATACAAATTACAACCAGAAGAAATTCATGGATACACATTTTGCTGAAACATTATAACATTAGAAATAGCTGTGTAACTATCCTTCCACTCCGCTATTTATATCACAATCTGTGATATTGGACTGCAAATGCTGATACTACATGCCATGAAATCCATCACACAATTACAATTAAAGAAGAGATTCATGGATCACACTTTTGCCAAACATTATAACATTCAAAATAGCTGTGCTAACTATCCTTCCTCCGCTATTTATATCACAATCTGTGATATTGGACAAACTCCAATAAAATATTGCACTACACACGGAAACTGCAGTATCTCCTCACTGCCTTCACTCCACCCCTATGATTCCATCCAACTCAGGTCGCGACTTTCATCGTTTGGCCTAACAACCGCTCTTTCATTATTCCCCACTTTCCCCTTTCCGCTACCTCCACTTCCACGGCCGATACCCGCCGCCACAGGGAAAACCGTTTACGCCCTCACCGTGCGACCTCCATACTAACAACAGTGGCGAGAGCCCGCACCTGGGCTCGGCGTCTGGCATATATATATATATATGTATATATATATATATATATATATATATATATATATATATATATATATATATAAGTGAATAATTTTTTGTATAACAGCATTATAAATTTATAAGAAAATCAAACTTAATTTTGCGAAACAACTTTCTTGCGACGCCTCGAGTGTTATACATATATTCCAGAACACGGTGGTCGGCTGTTCCACTTACCGCTACCTACCCACGATTCTCTCTCTGCGATGGGCTGAATGTATGATGACGCAATCATTCGTGCTTATACATCATTTTTGTCGTAAGAGGCACATTTATAAACATTTTATTGCAACAGAACAGGTCGTTATAATGCTGGTATACAAAAAAGCCTTTTGTGGACTTATGTAGCTGTTTGAAGAAAATACAATCTTTATGCACTCTTAGCAGTAGATAGAAATTTCCATTTTTTACACGACCCTAGAAAAATACTTTTTATTCTGCAAGATTTATGCATCAAAATATGATCCTCAAGCCGTAATCTTCGAAATGAAATCTCCTATACCCTCTCATACACGGGTATATATGGAGTTCAAGCTTGAAATAAGATGATTACCCTCGTAACTATATGATGATTGATTGGCATATTTGTAGTTCGTTGAAATAATTGTGTTCATTATCGTATATTGCAATATGAGTGTTTATTATTGCTTGCTTTACTGGGAGTATTGTAATGGGACGGACGCTTGATGTAACGAACATCATTTTGTGTTTCCCGAAACATGAGCTAATTAGAAGAACAAAATGGAATGGCGAAAATACTGTGGGGAGTGCCTTTTCCATTTCATTTAAATCAGAAGCATTAGATTGGTAGCAACTATAAGAGCAAATGGAATCAAATTGACCGAATTTAATGATCAAATTGACAGAAATCATAATAGCCCATATTACAAAGGGCCTACAATTGATATATATTTTAATCATGTTATGTGCTTCGACTCGTGGCCATCTAGATAGAGAATCAAAAGCTACACAGGTGAGTGAAGTATGAACGAATTATAATCAGGGGAAGGGAGTCATATCCAGGAGTAGTTTTCCGTAATTTCAAGTTATTGTCACAGTGTAAACGATGATTTACAGTGTGTGAATTATGTGAACGTGTTCCGCTAGTTTTAATTATTCGCAACCGCGATCGTTTGCGCAGCGCCCTCAGAGCGCGTTTAACTGCGGAGCGGATTCCGACGCGACCTGCGTTTGAGCCGTTTCCTGCACATCTCCATCTCCATCACCAATGCATCTCTAACTGTTACTTCTTCTTTCTAAGTCCATCTCCATCACCAATGCATCTCTAACTGTTACTTCTTCTTTCTAAGTCCATCTCCATTACCAATGCATCTCTAACTGTCACTTCTACTTTCTAAGTCCATCTCCATCACCAATACATCTCTGTTACTTCTACTTACTAAGTCTATCTCCATCACCAATGCATCTCTAACTGTCATTTCTAAGTTCTAAGTCGATCTCCATCACCAATGCATTTCTGTCATTTCTAAGTTCTAAGTCGATCTCCATCACCAATGCATCTATAAATGTCACTTCTACTTTCTAAGTCTTTTCTGTATTTCTATTTTGTTAACAATACAGAAAAATCAAGTCTGTTCGTTTCTTTACCGTTAAAAATTAGTTTTCTATAATTTGGCAACGAAAATATCTAGTTTTCGAAATGTTAATATCTCGCTTTTTTAAATTTGTTATTATTATTATTATTATTATTATAAATCTTTCAACTATTAATAGTTAAATTGTTGGGAAGGGATTCTGAAACTCAAGAAAGCGTGCGCAGATGATTTTCTCCCCCATAGGTCACATACAGTTTTTGACTGTTTTTTGACTAAATAAATAAATAAATAAAAGTCCATCTCCATCACCAAAGCATCTGTGTTACTTCTAATTTCTAAGTCCATCACCAATACATCTCCAACTGTCACTGCTAATTTCTAATTCACTTTTAATTCGCTGCGCGTTCACCCTGGGCTTGGAAAGCGCTTTCTTGTAGTAGACAGAGTTGTGTGACTGCTAAACAATCTACTTCGTCACCGTCCTGAGCATCAAGAGTGATAAATACGATAAATAAATATTTTAAACGTTTGTCTCTGAGATTAATATTTCGTTATCTGAGTCACCACATACTGAGACTTGATGAATGCTTGATGTAACCGGGATTAACTTGGCATCTTGGAAACAGGACCTCAGCAATATTATTGAATTGCTCTTCGCAGTTTTCTCAAGAAACATTTTGGTGTTTTATTGATTTCATAAAGCCTATTTTTTGCGTATTCTTTACCCACGACAGCCTTCTTTCAGGTCGGTGTATGATTATTTTGACTGGTTCAAAAACGGTTGAGAGGACGAATATTGCATGGCTCAGCGAAATACATTCTTTCCACCGTCAGACAAGCCGACCCTCAGTCGGTTTCTCGTCAATGTCTCAGTTCAGGGCAAACAGTTAAGAATATTTTCCTGAAGAGATTTAGTTTGATCCAATATCGGCACTAAGTATATTATTGTAAGAATTTACACAAAACATGACGAATAGCATGTGAGAATATTGGTTTACAGAAAAATTCAAAGTAAGACCGCACATCAAATGGAAATGGACGGACCACAATTGCCAAATACCTAAGACGTCGCGCTATTCTCTTTCAACTTGTTTTCAACTAAATTCCCAATTTTAAGCAAGGAAGAATTGGCGTGATTAATATTTTAGTACAAGGTTTGAAGTGCTTTTTCTTATATTCTACCTACATAATTACATGAAATTATTCTCCAGGCAGAATGAAAAAATAACTATGAATCCAAGCACAAGTTGATTCAAATTGTTCATCGACCAGGCCCCCATTATCACTTGGCAAAATGAACGCTCAAGTGACTGAGCAGAATGTAGCGTTGCCCGCCAAGGCCCTCCGTGTTCCCAGCGCCCTCCCCACTCGCCCACCGCCCCAACGGCCCTCAATAGGATCAGCAGCCTCTCATATGGTAAACGCATTGTGGCGGCGCCGGGGCATTGTGGGGCGGGGGCGGGGGAGGGGGTGGAGCCCCGGACTTAGATCGACAGCGTGTTCCGCGAGCGCCACAATCGCCGGCTCAGTGGCGCCCCGGCGGCGCAGCGGGAGCTTCCTGCAACTCTGCCGGCGACTTGTCGACGCGGCCTCATTTGGGCGGGGCTTAGGCGGCGCCCAGCCACGTACGCTGCGGCCCACAATGCCAGCCGGGGAAGCGCCAGTTCCACGAATCCGAATATAAATTTCAAAATAGTTGTTCACCACACTGCAGGCAAGGACATGACACGGGAAGATAAGAAGAGGAGGACGAGGATAGGAGGAAGAGGTTAGGAGGAGGATAGGGAAAAAATGTTTGATAGTGATTGAAAATATAAAATGATTAGATTTTTATTAATGTAGAAAATTTAGACAAAATATGCTTAAAATTGTATTAAGAGCTTATTATCGAAGATTCGTTGTTTCGTCCCTAGAGAGCCGTAAATGCATAAGATGGACATTATGTCATGACACCGTTCGTACGGTATCGTTAGAATATACTATTTCAGACACAGTGAGACTATGCTGAAATGTAAAACTTGTGGCGACGTGTGTACTTAAAAAGAATTAATTTCTTCCACACCTTTCTGTAGTGTCCCAGATACAACATTTAAAGTATATTAGGCGATACATTTGCAATCTTATTTTTATGCATTGATAAAACTATATTGATTGGTTGATCTTCAGCCCTGGAATTTTAATTAATATGTGAAATTATACCTGCTTGTCTATGAGTTGCAAATATTGAAGATGTCGGCATTTTCCGCGAATTTACCGGCCCACGCTTCCTCGCCCTCTTTCTCTGGAGACATAACTCGGCACTCTGCAGCCGCTGGCGGCCTCCCGACCGCCGGAGACCGAGACCCATTCAGTATTGATTGATTTTTCGTGTTTCCGGGCGCGTCAACTGCTTTGGTAATTAGTCCCGTAAGTGTAGTGCATGTTTTTCATCGGGGAGATGGCGGTGAAAGATCCCCGCTGGATGGCGAGATCCGGCGCCGACCTAACGTCGGCTAGTGGGGTTTCCCCCTCACCAGGATTCTCCCACCAGCGGGGCACCACCCCACCCGGGACAAGCTCTAAGCTCCCGACCGGTCTCGCGGAATATGTGGTAGTGTAGTGCATGTTAGTGTAAATGTGTGTGTAAGGGGAGAGGATAGGACAAGGAAGAGGAAGGAAAGATCGCGCGCGGTCCGTGACCCGTTTGGTAGGGTACAGCGCCAGCATTCGCCTGGTGTTGATCGGAGAAACCACGGAAAACTACCGATCAGAGCAGCCGGCCTCTAGAATTCTCCTCCAGACTGCGACTAAATTCGACCTAGCTGAAAAGCTAGTGACGAAAATCCTACCGCTAGTGACGAAACTTCTTACGCTAACGATTGCATTTAACGCCAGTGGCACTTTCGTGTCCTCGCGGTTTAGCTCGATGGTCAGCGTGCTCGCTTTCCATGACACGACCCCGGGTTCGATTCCCGATCGGGTTAGATTATTTCTTGCAATATCCCTGAGTATGTTGCAGTGTGGCGATGAGAAAACGCACCTCTCCGGTTGAGAAGGCCTTAATATGGCGTGGGGATATCTTCGAGCTAACCACACGTACCCACTTAACCCGACCCGTGTCAGCGAGGCCGGGACGCTGCTGATAGGCCGTGTACGCGAGCTGTCGCGCCAAATACACACAGAAACTACCGTAGTCAAAGCTGCAAGTGGAAAACTATTTTTTCGCCTCGCAAATGAACGAGGAAGGATTATGAACTCTGAAAATAAGCAACTTCCGAAATACAAGCCATAGGGCAAAATAAATGTTCACATTTTCTCGTTTAATTTCATTAAAACTGCATGTTACATCTCTGAGGTGGCTTTAACTAGGATGACCGCGCATCTGTTCCACTTTGGGCGAATTACTCGCCGTATTCAAGTTGGAATGTATTCCTTGCGAACACTCTTAGCGCTTTTTGTCGGCGTGCAAATAGGCTGGGGCACAGAAGCTGTTACATCCTCCTGAGCCTTTATAATTGGCCAGCTACGTTTTAATTTTCTACTTAACGTACGTGCTATTCCCCGCTTTGGACGAGAAGGTAACTCCCCAGGCCATTCTCTTTCATTAGTTTGACCTCACTTCGTTGAATATTGCATCGCCCTTAATCGCTTGGGGCGAAATGGTTAATTGAAAGAATGTGACTTACAATTTGGAGAAGATTAGTTTTTCTGTTTCTCTTATTATTTAAAACTCAGAATAGAAAAATCTCGTTAAAGTGTTTGAAAGATAAGTTCTATTAAAATAAGCCTCAATAGTAATAGTCTTTGAAAACTGTTACCTAAAAATTATTGCACTACTAAATAAGTTTAACACGTGTAAAAGGTTCTGCGTAAAAGTATATTACTTATACGCATGTATTTGCATGAAACTATTTTATACAAAACCCTACCTTTCTGCAAAATCAAATTCACCTAATTATTTATTGCATCGTGGACTAGGGGCTGAATTCAGAGTCGATCGTTAAGGAATAAGGAAATGCTTAAGCAATAAGGAGTTCCTCAAAATGAGAGGTCACTTCAGGTGCCTTGTATTTCATAGACGTCCGTTATAGGAATAGTATTGAGTGTTCCTTAAGGTATCGTAAATGTTGCAGTGTTGCATTTCCGTCAGATGACCCAGAGTTTAACAGTAGCTTCCGTCGTTTCATTGATCGTCGACTGTAACTTTCGTTGTGACTTGAGCGTTTTGTTGTCGAATGTACATTAAACGCAATCTTACAAAACTTATAGAGGTGAGTATTTTGGCTTTTTATCAGATTAAAATGCAAAATCTCTGGATGTGATGGAAACTATAAAATTCTCGATATTACGTGCCAACGTTTCTGAAACTTCAAAAATTAATCGACATATTGTACCTTGACTAACTTTATAGAGATCTGCGCAGTCAATCTAAAAAAGATGTAATTTAATTTGTATACATTTATCATATCAGCAATAAAATTATCTGGAAGATGTAAAGAAATGAAATATTTTGTTTAATCTTATAGAACGAACCTGAAAGGACAAAGTTGCGTAAAATCTTAACTCTATTAGCCTCTTCATAAGAGGAGGGATTGACAAGCCTCTCTGTGTTACATTTCTTCTTTCATCGATGAGAGGAACAAGATTGTTCGCAGCAGTGATTTTACGAAAACGAAACAGTCTTTTAAATTGCTCTTCGTTGTATGCCTACAATGGATTATCAGCATCTCTGATATACTTCTTCGTTACGCGGACGATATTTTAAGTGTAAAACTCTTAATACTCCCAGAAATCGTCATGGTCTGCCATGTCACGTAAACTTATGTGTTCGTAGTCTTCACCTCCCAAGAGCGAGTTTAACTCTCTGGCGAATGAGGAATACTTAACGCTACAGGCGACCTTCCTTATACGAATGAGTGGTTACTCATTCGTCACTCATTTGAAAATAAGCACTATTTATGAAAAAAATTTATATTTATAAATATTTAGGAATCTCTTACTGAAGGAACTTTCATTATAAGAAACGACTATGAATTCGGTCCTATGTTTCTTGAATCTGTTTGATAAACTTCAATCCACATTTCGATAATACTTCAAATATCACGTCGGACAACTTGCACAGTTTTCATAGCTTGGAACCGAAAATATTTCCGTGATAGTATGATTAACATTTGAGATCCCTAATGTTGATCCACATTCTTCAGCGGTCCCGATCCTGTACAATGATTGCCTTCGATTACATAACGTTACAAAACGTATACGATTTTTTTGATGCGATTATTCGCAAAGTTCAGTCCATGCAGAACATCGCGCTGAGCCGGCAGCCACACCAAGCGTGGAAGTTGATGGCTTTGGCTGCCGTAACCGTCAACGCAGCCCATTAGCCCTCCGGTTTGGTTGCATTGTGTTGCCGGGCGTGTCAACTGCTAAGCTCACTAGGCAGGTAAGTATAGTGCATGTTTTCCTCGGGAGGTGGCGGTGATCTCCCTCGCTGGATGGTGAGATCTGGGGTTACCTACACGTCGGCTAGCGAGGTTTTACCCAACTTCCCATCTTCCACCAATGAGGCACGGTATATGATATATTGTTTATATAGATAAATCGCAAGCAACACCCCACAATATCGTACTAACGTGCCGCAGCAACAGAATTCATGAGTTTACTATCGTAATAATGTCGTACATTTTCGCATAATTCGTGAGATTTTATAGTTACCGATAAAAAGCTGAACATACCACGTAATGTTACAGTGTTATTACTGCCTCGTCCTTTAACTTTTGGCCTCGGCAGTAATAACGATCATAACTAGGGACCGGAGTTTTAGGTCATGCACCTACAGACAAGCGCATTGCGAGCGTTCATTTTCTTCTTCCATCATGTTATGTATCCCGATAGTAAACATTTTAGAAACTTACCTTGCACCTAATTTGTACCTTAATCACTCCACTGCACTTAAATAGACCTTCTGCCCCTATTTCTCAATCTTTGCACACACAAAAAAAACATTTATTTTGAATATGCACATTACATGAACATATACTATTAAAAGTTAAATCAAACAATGTTCCTGCAAGTCATGTACTCTATTTTGCTACAATTTGCTCCAAAATAGCGAGGAGCCACATATAATAAGACATTTAGTAACTAATGTCACAGGATGTGGATAGATTTTTCTGCATAAACAAACTTTCTGGCAGACAAACGTTTAAATTTCGATTTCATTAACATTGGCATACAATTATATATATATATATATATATATATATATATATATATATATATATATATATATATATTGAATGTGTCATGGGAATGTAAAAAAGTGAATTATTGGTAAAAAATAATTACGTAGATGACGCCGCGAGGTAGATCGCATACTTTTGTTTTAAACAAGGGTAAAAGATGAAAAAAGTTGACATGTTGAAGTAGGATACAAAAATAATCATTCGGGCTCTCGACACGATAGCGATCGGATCAGGATGCTAGATAGCTAGATATATAATAGTTTACTTGAACATAGAAAATTTACGCGAGTTCGGACGTAGTGGTTTGTCGTTGTTAGTATTCAAAAGATAGAACTCAGAAATTGTTTTATACGAAGAGAATAGTGAATGCCAAAAGTGGGACTTATATTAAGCGAACAATGATAATCCAAATTAGTCTCCGATGATAGGAACCCCATGATAATTTGGTGAACTTATATGCTACTATTTTAACGACACTTAAGATTTTGCTTAAGTAATGAACGATAAGGAGTATTAGAACTTGTAGCAATTCAATCAGGAGAATCGGGATGTAAAACCAATGGATAAACAGTGTACATAGTGGTTTATGAGAAGAAACGACAAGATACGGATTTGGTTGGTAGCAAGAAAGAAGACTGGACGAGGCCCATTGCTGAAGTCTACGGGGAGACATCCTTTACCAGGACAGCGCCAAAGATTCTCATGGATAACAGGTTCTATAGCTCTATAGTAAAGGTCATGACCAAAAAGGATGTTATACTTTATTTCTTTTAAAAGAAGTTACTAAAATTTATAAATAAATTTGTTATATTCTATTGATGAAAGCTAATTATCATTTGCAGTCACGTGCAATCCAGTAGGATATTTAAATTTTGCATTTCAGATTCCACGCTTCTCCGTATGGGGGGCGAATTAAGTAATCGTAAGTATTCACGATTATTTCGGTAAAGAACCCGCCGACTGAATCAGCAACGGAGTTATAATTAAATATAATTTGGGAGCTCATTCTCGTAACCATTTCCTGGCACCCATATATTTATTAGAAATTCGGAAACAGGTTACAGGAATTTGAGGGCACCAAGACGGGTATATGGATGGGTATATTGCAATATATATATATATATATATATATATATATATATATATATATATATATATATATATATATACACGTCACAGAAAAATATGTCATTGACGTTGTGAACCTGTTTTGAAAATGTAGTTTGTATGTAACTATTTTCCGTCAATATTTAATGTGGATTTGTCATATTATGCTATAAAATCATTTAATATACGTGTGTACCTAAAAATGCATTATTTTCTTGCAACTAAACATGCACCTATTTTTGATACTTTTGGCTATTGTGGCATCCCCATTCATAAATTATCAAATATTTAGCCCTAATAGTCCGGCCTCTCCTCATAACATTTCTAGGCATGATAATAGCGATAATTGAGAAGAGCCGTTGGTCAACCCGCCTCAGCCCTGCTGCATAGAGGAGAAGAGTCAGTCGAGGTGGAGCTGGCGAGGGCCATCGCAAGACCGGGAGCGGTAGCTCAGTGCATGAATCAATGTCACTGCAGCGCCTCTGACCGGGAGAGCCTAGGTTCCAACTCCCCACAGCGGCAGGATTTTCAACACTAGCTTTTCAGCTAGGTCGAATTCAGTCGCTGTCCGGAGGAGAATTCTAGTGGCCGGCTGCTTTGATCGGTAGTTTTCCGTAGTTTCTCCGACCAACACCAGGCGAATGCCGGAGCAGTACCCTAACAAACGGGCCATGGAACGCGCGCGATCTTTCCTTCCTCTTCCTTGTCCTATCCTCTCCCCTTACACACACACACATTTGCACTAACATGCACTACACTACTACATCCGGGAGACCGGTCGGGGGCTTAGAGCTTGTCCCGGCCGGGGCGGTGCCCCGCTGGTGGGAGAGTCCTGGTTACCGAAAGCAAGAAAATAAACGAGTCACCAAAGGGTCTCCCTTACATTAAAATTCATTTTTAAATTTTATATTTTAAAATATATCAACATTTTTTATGAAAGGAAATTGAATTTCACGATTAATGGATTCCAAAACATTCATTTTTAGTAATTTTAGGAAGAAAAGAGTGAGGAATGCAAGCATCCCCATGCAACTACCAATGGCACGAAATGGCGCGTCCTTGAAAGGGTTAATTTTGGCTTCCGAGAGCAATTCCGGTACCCGGAGAACATCGTTGTGAAGGATATGTGTGGGTGTGAACGACATACACCAGTTAATTCCAAAATATAATCAAGCCCAATTGTTCATTACAAAGATGTAATTAACAATTGGACCAAAGTGGGTATTCACATATGTACAACGTGCACTGTAATAGCGATCAAATGATTTGTTATTGGCTATTTTTGCGGCTACTCTTACAACCTGGGTTTAGGGTTACAACAATCTTTTTGTCTTATGACCAAGCTCATCCCTTGCCGCGAGATAGGAGTTTCCTTTTTCATGTCCCACCCTTCCGAAATTATACGATGCCGAGTCACGCTCCCCTCAGAGTTCGGTTTACATTTGGGATCGGCATTTAGAATCAGGGAAAAACGCAAAAATAGTCGAGAGAACAATCTACAGTTTCAATAAAATTACTCTAGGTTTATATGAGTGTCTGACAATATGAAATTATTTCATTTTCATTTCACATCATCGAGAGATGCGGCAAGATTTTAGAATTATATGTTTTTCTTTGTTTGTATAAATAATGAACTTGTAAAATGTTAATGTGCTGCTCTCTATCCGATATCTCTCACAAATTCTTTGAGCTTAATTATCAGAAGATATACATGGATAAATCATGCTTGAAGCATCTGATAAATAGCAAATAATCCGAACAATTTCCCGAGCTTTGTGGTGACAGATGTGGCGAGGCCCCGCTGGCCCACACAAAGACACGTCGTCGATTACAAGCCAGTATTTCTGCGCGTGACATGGCGAATGCCTCACCCTGCGCCGCCTCGTTCACACATTTCCAGGAGTGAAACATGGGCGCGCGAGCGGCGGCGAAATGATTCACATAATGCACCGCGCGCCGCGCCGGCGAAACAAAATCACTCGCATGTGAGGGCACGCAGCGCAAACGAGTTCACAGCCACGCCACATAATTCAGCGCCCTGCGCCCACGCGCACACGTGTGGCCTGGGAAACGTGTGGCGAGGGCGCAGGCGAGGGTGCAGGCGAGGGCGCAGGCGAGGGCGCAGGTGAGGGCGAAGGCGAGGGCGAAGGCGACAGAGACTAGGGCTAGGGCGACGGCGAGGGCGTGGGCGATGGCGTGGGCGATAGCAAGTGCTAGGGTGAGAGCGAAGGCGTGGGCTAGGGCGAAAGTGAGGGTGAGGGCGTGGGTGAGGACGTGGCCGAAGGTGAAGGCGAGAACGAAGGGCGTCAGCGAGGGCGCAGGCGAGGGCAAGGGCAGGGGCGACAGCGAGAGCTAGAGCGAGGGCGAGGGCAGGGGCGACAGCGAGAGCTAGGGCGAGGGCGAGGGCGAGGGCGTGAGCGAGGGCGAGGGCGTGGGCGAGAGCGTGGGCGACAGCGAGTGCTAGGGCTAGGGCGAGGACGTGGGCGTGTGCGAAGGCGAAGGCGAAGGCGAATGCGTGGGCTAGGGCGAAAGC